>PVIH01006065.1:41039-115900 GCA_004025045.1 Sigmodon hispidus
CCTTCTTCTATTCCTATTATTCTCAAATTAGGTCTTTTCATGGTGTCCCAGATTTCCTGAACATTTTGAGATATGGCTTTTTTAGTTTTACTATTTTCTTTGACTGATATATCTATTTGAGCTACTGAGTCTTCCACTTCAGAGATTCTATCTTCCATCTCTTGAACTCTGTTTGTTATGCTTGCATCTGTGGTTCCAGATTTTTTCTTCAGGTTTTCTATTTCCATCTTTGCCTGATTTTGTGCCTTTTTTATTGCTTCTATTTCAGCTTTTATTTCAGTTTTTAGTTCTTGGTATGTTTCTTTCATAGATTTGTTCATCTCTTCTAATTTTTTGTTTGTATTTTCTTCTATTTCTTTAAGGCTTTTTTTCATATCTTCTTTGAGAGCTTCGAGATCATCAAAAAGGAATTTTTGGTGTTGCTTCCTTCTGTTTCCTCTTCATTGCTCAGTTCAGGTCTTGTATTTGTAAGATCTCCACTCTCTTCTGGATTTACCATGCTGTTCTTTGTATTATTATGTAATTTTTTGCACTGACGTCTGCCCATGGCTTCAGTAATTTATGATTGGGTGGCTCCTATGCAGTTGTTGCACTCAGGCTTGTGTGCCTCCTGTCACCTCTCTGGGCAGGGTCTGAATCTACCCTTCAGGGACCCCTGTAGTTGTCTGTTTGCTCAGTTTGATGTGGTGGTGGGTAGCCATGCAAATTCCCTCAGCAAGAGCTGTGGGTATTGTGATAGGCAGAGTTTATCTGCCCCAGCTCCAGAGTGCACTGGGACTCTGCAGACTGCACTTGGTCCCAGAAGCGGAACTGGAACTTATGGGAGAGGGTTTTATGTCTTGTAGGTAGCAGAAGTAAATGTGTGTCAAACTGGGCATAGCTTGAGCATAGGAGACCTCAAAGCCTGACCCAATGGTGACACACTTCTTCCAACAAGGCCACACCTCCTAATAGTGCCACTCCCTATGGGGCCATTTTCATTGAAACCACCGTATTTCACTCCCTGCCACCCATAAACTTGTAGCCATATCATAATGCAAAAATGCATTCAGACCAACTATAAAAGCCGCCATAGTCTATAATAATCTCAAACTTATTTAAAAGTCTAAAGTACAAAGTCTCTTCTAGGATTTATGCATTTTCTTCCAAACCACTACTGACCACACAGTTACAAATTAAGCAGTCAGTGTTTATAATAGCAAGAAATTGTCTTCATAAATGCAGTACATAGTGAATGTTGTGATCACTTTGAAAGCATTAGTGGAGAAGTAATGAAAAACATTTTATAATGGTAATAGTCTCCTCCATCCAAATGTAACACATATAGTTGTTTCCAATGGTCATCTTCAATTTTCATTTTGCATTTAATCAATCATGTAAGAACAAGAATGAAATATAAGAAAATATAGATGGTTATGTGGTTACTGTCATTCATCATTAAGGATACAATAATCCATACCTTTTATGGAAAGTACTCAATTTACTAAGTATATTGCTTTCATGTCACATTTTACTATTACTTCTCTGTCATACTTTTATTTTAACATGTTAGGACACTTTTATGCATGTTGCTTTGTACTAATGGTCCTAGTCTACAGACAAATCAGTAAAATGACAAAAGTGGCATCATCAGTAGAAAAATCAGCTTGTATTACTCTTTTTGCCTTGAGAATTTGGATTTAAAGAATGTCAGGACTTCTTTAGTAAATCTAATGTGTGGAGTTTAGAATTCTGGCTTTCTAGCATTCTCTGAAATCAGAAAGGCTATCTGGGTAGCATTCAAGGACCATGTCATAATTTCCTGACCTATGTAGATGCATGGCTCAAAAAAGATTATGATGGGTTTAGGTACTTTTGAGTAAGACTTAGGCATGGCTTGCACACTGTCTGCCCTTGCTGTTTGTTACTGCTTTCTCCAAGGGAGGATTGCTGCCACCACCTCCTCAGAAATTTCAACTATCCAAAAATTGCCCAGGGGTTCAATCTAATAACAGTGAGTGTTTATATAACTCCTTAATAAATATTAATCCTTTAATATAATCAATTGCCAATAGATAATTTCAACGATAAAGGATTCTCTGTTATTTGGACCAGTAATGTCCTTGTTTGTCAGTACAGTTTTAGCCAGAGATGATTACTACTCCTGGATGTAATTTTACCATAGACTTATTTCTCTGCAGATGTCACTTATCCCAATCACTGCAAAGCTAAAAACTAAACATCATTCATGGAGAATCAGGCCAAGTTATTAGGCAACAGTGTTTTTAATACATAAACAAGATATATTCTCTGCTATAAACTAAGCCATTTCTTCATAAGCCTTCATATAGCATCTTTATATACATATATGTTTACCAGAAACTTGTGTAGGGAAGGTTGCAAGTCAGAAAAATGCTCTGACATTGCTCTCCTACTAAGGATTTACTTCAAGGTGTTTTTTCTTCACCTAGACACTATTTACATCTCTATTTATATTCTTTTCAAAAATACAAAGAAATTCAGTATACACAGTGCCTCAGATCTAAAGCATAACCTTTCTCCCTCAATCCCCATTACAAAGTAATTCCATATTGTAATCTATAAAGTAGGCAACTTTATAATGCAATACAAATTACAATTTGGAAGATAAAAGTTACTACACATGAGTGAGTTTGTATCTCCAAATCAATAAAATAAATTAGGTTTCCTGTTTTGTAGCATATGGTATCCTCAGAATTGCCTTTATATAATTAAAACTCTATTTATTAAAAAGAATTATGTAAAAATATGGTTGATTTATTCTGGTGTGATTGCCTTAGTAACTTAATTATAGTAAAAATCATACTGAGATAAAATATGATTTAATTACCCAATTCATTTTAAGATGAATAGAAATTCCTCCCCTCATTTTGATGAGCTGTAAAGGTAGACAAGCAACCAAGCAGAGTCCAAGACCAGTTAGATACTTGTGTGGCTTGTAAATTAAGAATCAATGCAAGAAATGCAGTTTTATTTCAGAGCACTTTCTGTCATAAAGTTAAAAGGTAATTTCACCTCATGCTATTCTCAAAGAACAGATTTTTTGAAATGGCTGTGGCATTCCAAGCTCCTTTCCCACATTACATAACACCAGTTCCTAAAATCCCCCTCTTCTCCCTTTCCTGCTTCTTTATAGTAGTCCTTCTCTCAACTTGTTGACTATTGGAGCTATAGGGTTCTTAATGTGAAGACTCAGCCAAAACCTGATCCTAGGGTAGGACAGTCTCCTAGCTGTTTAAGGGGGCATCCATGGCACGGTGTAAATATGTATGCCACAAGATTATAATGGACAGATATGCACAAATAGGTAAGGTGACCACAGTTATTCCACAAACAACTCAAAAATCAGTAGATGCAAATTTTCCAGGATGAAGAATTAACATTTTCTTGCTTGCCTTGAGTTTGTTCTCTTCGCTTTTTTCCTTTCCTCATTTACAATGCAACCATTTTTCTGTTTGCGAGTAAACACTTTGGGTTTCTGCATACAGAAAACCCAATCATTCTAAAAATGGACCAAAATAAGCTTCACTCCTCAAAGTTAACCTTTTTAGCACCATTGACCCTATGGTATTTCCCTACTCTAAAGCGACCATTTCCAATTGATGCTTCTTCTAAAAGAAAATCACACCTCTTCAACCTTCTTTCTAAATTCCTTTGCAGATTCCTGCATATTTTATTCTCTATTCCTCTAGGCAGGTCTCTTGTCTGTGGTAACCCTTCATGGTTAATATGTGGTAACATAAAACAATTTGTCACTTTGTCCCTTAGCCATTCTTTTATCTTTTATCTTTTTTAATTCTCAGGTCTTAGCTCCTAATTATCCTATTTCCAAAATAGTTTGAGCCTTTGTTTCAGTATTCCTTCCCATATGAATCATTTGCTTATTGTTCCAGTGAGTGCTGCATTTGATTTATGCATATATATATAATTTTGTTGTCCAATACTGTGATTATTTATAGATGCCTAGAGTTTTATTTATACTTGGTCTGTGAACTTTTCCCCCAACCCCTACTCTAGTTCTTCTTTCTGCAGTTATCTCATGTGCTGCCTGGGGAATGAAAGCATATTGTTGTTTTTATTTGTATAAATGTGGTAGTGCCACTGGAATCATAAACTTTAAAAAATTCCTTCTCTTCAGTCAATAAAATTTTCCTATGAAAATTATAGTATGCAAATATTTACTACCTCATCACTCTTGTAAAATTTAAACTAATACTTCAAGAAATTTCCTTTCTAAAATAATAAAGCCACTTTTCTAGAAATTTGTGAATCACTGAAGCCAACAAATCTTTCAGGACTAACTGACTTCTCTGTCTATTGAATCTGTGTCACCATCAGGCAGGGGCTCTGAGGGTGATGTTATAGGTTTGTCTGTCTGTAAAGAAGCTAATGGGAGATAATTCTCCAATTCATACAATTCTGCATCCTTTGACACGGGTACACATGGAATGAGTGATAACAGAGCATTAATGGAGCAGTGCTAGTGGAGTGACTTTCTGCACACATTCCTCTTGATTCAAGCTCTTTGTTTCAGTGAAGGGCTGCCACCCATTGAACTTGAGTGCTTTGACTTGCTTTGTTATAGGAACAGAACTGCAAAAGAGAATAGAACAGAAGTACATCTATAATGAGCACTGAAATGATCAAGAAAAAACATATTGAACAAAAGACCCATTTATCAGTGTCATGAAAATCCTTTGAATACCCACAATGTTTTCTTTTTGCCACCAAGTCTTTTATCCTTATGTACTGTTGTAATAGGTGTATCTCCAACAGCTAGATAAAGATTTTGCACACAATGAAAGCAGATGAAAATGTTTTCCAAAATAAATGTAGAACTATTAATTATTCTTTGGAGGAAGTCCATAAGTGTCATGCATTGTTTCAGGTACTTCTTCCCCTATAATTTTACTTAGTTATCAGAGTAGGCTTGTAAGCTACATATTATTCCCATTTTATACATGAAATTTTAATATGTAATAAAATCAGTTTGGAACCAAATCCTGATCTAAACTCTGCTTTCTTTATACTTTGTTGGACTATAATTACATACAAAAGTGAAGATGCTCTGTGTAACAAAGTAATAAAAGAGCACTTTTGTGCATGATGAATTCTATGGTCAGCATATTTCAGTGATGCTACACTGTATAATGATTCAGTGATGTCTTCTGTTCTTTAACTGCCTGAAATCATATATTTTAAAGGTGCTACTGGTGAGAATATTAGGAAGTTATCCTTGGGTTTAATACCAAAAGGCTTCCAGAGTGTCTAGCTCTGACTAATCTAAATACACTGATCTATTCTTTATCTCAGAGAGAAGACTCCTGAAAGTTGAGACATGTGACTAGAAAAAGACAAATTGAATTACATACTAAAATGTTTGGGTAGTAAACAATGTATTCTTGAAAAATAAGGTCACTATAAAAGCATTCCAACTATAAAACCTTGTATGAGAATTGCTCTCAACATTCAGTCACAAAACTCATAGAAGGATGATGGCATTGCAAATTATAAAAACCTACTTGCCCAACATTAGACATCTTTTATCATTAATTTTTCCAGAAGATCACCAGGCCAATGGGTATGACTTAGATAACAAACCTCCTTCTATGTCTCACGTGCTGACTATAGTACATAGCACAATTTTGTTCTTGCCCTTTCTTTCAGTTGGTTGTATCTTCTTTACTGTAGCCCAAATTAGAACACTAATTACCACCTATGAACTGATGAGCATTAGATCTGTTTCAATACTCTTAACTTTTTATTTTCTATAACTTTATTTTAAACATAGTAAAGATCTCTCAGCAGCTTCAAACTCAAGCCCAGCAGTGAATTCTCTGATTTCTTTTCTAATCTCCCATGGAACATAAATCAGTTCTCCTCACTGCCTCTTTTTGTTAATAGTAATGTCAGTCATAGGAGTACCTAAGCACAAAATCCTAGAGATCACTCTGAATTTCATTTACCACATCACATCAGCAATTACATCTCTTTTGTTCTGTATCTTCCAAATGTCAAACTATTACAATCATCGTCCTCTGGCTAATTGTTGTCATATTTTGTGTGTGTGTGTGTGTGTGTGTGTGTGTGTGTGTGTGTGTGTGTGTGTGTGTGTGTGACTGGAATTCCCATCTCCAGCATCCTTCTTCTCCTCTGGAATTCATGAATCTGCAAGTGGGCATTTGTTTGCTAAAGATGCTGTTCAAACAAAGCTTCCTCTATAAAGACTTGCCTACCTTGACTATTTTTTTCTGCCCTACTGTCATGTTGAGTAACTTAATCTCATTTCCTACCTTCTAAATTGTGTGTTGGGCAACAGAAACTCAGCCCTATTAGCTTTGTATTCTCAAAACTCAGAACATAGTATGCAATTAATATTATTGATTGACTTGAATACCAACCTGACTTTTCCTTCGCAATAACTCCTGTACATTCTGCAATTACTTTTTGCAAATATTCAGAATGGATTATGATCCTCCTACTTGACATCTCTCCTCAAGTTTAAAAATAATGCACATATTTTTCTTTCAAATATCCTCTGCTCTTCTGACATAACTAACTTTGTTTTCAAGATATTTACAGATGATTGTCTCTGTCTTTTTCAGACCAATCATGAACATCAAGACATGTTCTGCATTACATGAATAAATTAATAGCTTTGTACATAACCTGTATACCTAATGCCACTGAACCTTGTGAGAAAATTCTTAATCATCATATCTAGGGGTAAATTAAACATTCAGATATTTTTCAGATTAATGACAATTTTGTAGCAAAATTTTCAAAGATTAAGTACAAGGTAACATTTCTATTAGTTTTTTGAATAGTTTTAATTGAAAATAAAATTGTTTCATATAATACAGATTATGATTTGTCCTCTCTCAGCTTCTCCCAGTTCCTTCTCACCTCCAACAGTAGATGGCAACACAAAACAAACTGAATGGCATTGTTTTGCAGTTTCTTTGTCTCATAATGCTTTGTCAGACACATTTCCCCCTCTCTCTTAGTTTCTAATGAAGTATAAGCTAGCTCTGCTAATTCTGAGTCACTTGAAAACTGTTACCTTCTAAGTTCATATAAAAATAAAGATTTCATAAGTTTACTCAATCCTTCTTTAAAATAAGTCAAATATTCTCTCTCAATACCTGACGCTATCCATTTTGTGTTTTAAGTTATTTCTAGTTAGGAAAGTGAACTTAATTATGTTTACCTTGATCTGTTTAAAGAAAGTAACCACTAAAAAATTGATAGGAATGTTTTAACCAATGATAAGATATCTTTACGCAAGTTTATCTTTCAAATACATTCATTATAGTCCAACTAAATTATAAAAAAAGAGAAAATACTCAAAACATAATTGTCTTCAAAATGTTCACTTTTCTTAAGTTTTCCCCCGTAATAAGGAAGGAGAGGAAATTAGAGGAGGCAAGAAAATATGATAGTGCAGAGGAATTGACAAGCAGGAATAGAGAAGATGCAAAGACAGAGAAGGGAAGGAGCACAGTGTAGCCAAAAGATATGTGTATTTCTTAGAAGATAAAAGATGATCTAAAAGGAAACAGTCAGGGAAGTCACATGAATACAAAGATAGTAACTGCCTAGAAGTTTATATTTATATCCCACTACATTCTTATGCTTTGCCTCAGAATTTTCCTTTTAATCTATAGGTTTTGGCTTTTGGTTAAATTACTATAACCTACATAATCAAGAATAGCAAGCAAACCTACAAGATTGAAATACAGAAATAATCAATGAACCAGAAAGAGTCATATTATTACAAAGAGCCTGTTATTAGGAGTTTGAATTTGAAGTCAGCAACACAAACTAGAATGAATGAGAACAAACGGCTACAGTGTGGCTCCCACAGCCAAGCTTATAAATCAACAGAAAAGCAGAACTAGCTGCTTCAAGAAGAGCGAAGCTGTAAAATACGGGAATAATAAAACTGAGACAGCACAGAGCCTGAGTTCACCATTCTAAGAAGGATGTTCATAGCTTTGAATCTGATTTTGACAGGATTTCAGAGATTATCTACTGAGAAAATCCTGTTATTCACAGATTCATACCAGGGTTTATACTTTTTCTTCCATGAGACAAGTTTTAGTGTCAGATGTGGGACAACAGGTCACCAGACATTTTCTCTTTGCCATGAATTCCTTTGGATAAAATTTGTATGCAGGATAGTAGAACACTTTCAATTGCCTAAACTGATTGCATTCCTAATCCCTGATCTCCATCTGACACAGTGTGTATCCATTCAGTAAACTTCCAGAACCATGTGACTCATAGCTAATGGTTTTCAGCTAGACACACTCAGGTGCAAATCGACTTGTATGGGATTTAGCAGGCAGTTCTGTGACCTTTGACCTTTGCCTTATTACTCACATTACTCTTATTATTTCTGCTTCCTCTCAATCCTTCTATCCATTTATTCCTGTTCATTCAAAGATGTTTACAAAGGCATTTCCAGATGTGGGTATTTAAGGATCACAGATTAAGGCAATGCTACAACCCTACACAAATAACTACAGGCAACTGAGAGATGCTAAAATGTGAAAAAATAGTCCTACATAGGGAAGAACACACCAATAAGTTATCCAATACCAAGTAGTCAACCCTGAAAACATATAAGGAACAGTGTATAGACTGAGCAGGTTGTATTTAAATATTTAGAAATAAATATGTATATTCATATACAAATATGCATATAATAACAATTAAAAAATAGATGCCAAGATTTGCTTAAAAAAATAAACAAAAAAAAAAAAAACAAGGAGAGATGTACAGAAGGGTTTGCAGGGAGAAAAGAGGAGGAAATGATGTAATTATATTACATCAGAAAATAAAAGAAATAATTAAAAATAAATAAATTATCCTGAAATAATAATAAAAGTTTAGGGCAAAACAAAGTATTTTTAAAAGGAAGAAGCTGTCAGGACCTTTTTAAAATTTTAGATGTGTTATATTTAGCATTTTAAATTTGCTAAGATTTCAAAATAGGCTTTTAAGAAGTGTCTGTTATTATGCTTTGTATCACTGATTTGATTTTCAGATTAAAATGCATTTAATATAGTTAAAGATGAGTTTTCATTATACCAAACAATATGGGAAAGTCCTTGTGGAGCAACCTGGGTTCTATTTTCCAGTTGCAAGAAATTGTATAGATGAATTCAAGGTTAGAATTTATACAAATGTTCACTTTCAATTCTTAAGTTATGTCTCAAAAATTCACTTAAAAGATTTATTTACAAGAATTACAAAATCTTAAGAAGTAAATATTTTCAAACCATAGTGCTGTGTCAGCCTCTAGGCTGAAGCTGTGTTTGATCCTGGCCAGGCTCCTGTCAACTCTTGATGGGCTTACTTGCCATGTATAAGAATATTGACTTTGAGTTCTGGTTCACTAATCCTAACTTTGAAGAGTCCTGTATTTATTGTGACCTGTCTGATTTTTAGTAGTTCTACCTACAAGTCTATAATTCTGAGTAACCATAAACTTAACAGCTCAGCCTGATATTTGGATAAAGTAGAAACTCAGATTCAGGCATGTGGTACAAATGATAATTAGTGTCTCTAGCCAGAAACTTCATTAATCATCACTTTTACGTCAGTTTATCAAAATGCTGGAAAGACTATAGGCAACAGTAGATGATTTGTAAGTCACCATGGTATTGTCAGTAAGCTATATCCATGCCTTTGTGTTTCCTTAACTGTTGTTACACCATCAGCCCATAGATTAATTCTGATGAGAATAAGTATTAAATACTCATGAAGTCCTCAAAATTAACAGAGCCTCTCTCTAAATCCAATTAGATTTTTTTGAGATGACTTTTTCCCAAGTAAAAAACACAACAATAATGGACACATAGCCATTGATTTTTATTTCTTTTTCAACAAATTTCCACAGCCTCTTACTATGAACATATTAAATTCAGGATTAGTAGTTCCAAAAAGAGGGCAGAAATAAGAAGTAATTAATTAAATAAAAACAAATCACTACATAAGTCAGTAGTTGAATAAAAGTATTAATAATAATAATCGATGTTTGAGTGATTTTCTAAAGTTGACAATAAAGAACAGAGGGATGAGCAAACCATAGAGAATAAAAGCCTAAGTGAGCAGGTCACAGGGAAACCTGTTGATTTGATGAGGGTAATGCTGATGAAGACAGAACCATGCGTCAGAATGAAAACAGGATTAGACAAAGGATACCAAGAGAACTGTCTCTGGGGAGGATCTCCAAAAAGTTTTATCTTGAGAAATATGTGTTATAAATGGGGAAGACCTGGGAAACAACCCTTTGCAATAGAAATTGGAGAGCAGCTTAAAGCTGCCTTTTAGAACCCTGATACATCCTTAGAACTCTTTTCAGATAGAAATGCACAAGTCTCTACCAAGATAGTTCTCTGGGGGTAACATTCAATAAGAAGACTTAAATTATTTGGACCTTTGGAAGACAAGCATCAACAATTTTAAAGTAGAGATATTACTATGCAATATATACATTTCAGCTTTCTCCATACTTTCAATTAAAAACTGATTTTGCTCAACTATCTTTGTCATTTAGTAAAATAATGTGTATCTGTTCTCTTAAAGAGTAAATAAATTTAAACTTGTGAGAAAATAATTGGAAGGTATTAGAACTTTGTATACATCTGACAAAAACAGAATTGTTAGCATATTTCAATGTTAATTTTATGGATATACTTTTTCTCTGAAAAATAAGTAAATCTTTTCTGTAATGAAATAATTGGGCAGACATCAGAAGAACTCCAATACTTTGAGAGAAGATGGAGACATTTAGAAATCCATGACTTTCTCCAGTAAACAATCTGTCTAAGAGTTGATCCAATATGTGGGAAGAGAAATGCCAGCAATGTAATGATCTTATCAATCCTCAGACATTTATTTAGAGTCATAATAACACAGAAAAGTAAAATTCATTATGTTAGGAAGAAATATAAGCTCCTAGCAAGACTTTGACTTTGTCTACACAATCCCAGCACTAAAAATAAAGAACACACAATTGAAATGTCTTGTAAAACTACATCTATGTTTTTGAAAAATAATTTTATTTCTATTTTAATTTATAATTTTTTGTTTATTATACAAATTGTTGTTTAGGTGACAGCAAACATAAATATACTGTATTATTTTTTATGAGAATATCTTCATGTAGTGTTTTGTTTATTTATACCTGGCATACATAGTCATGTTTATCCTAAAGGAAGGAAAAAATTACATTTTCTTGAATTCCTGTACATAGAGTATCTAATTATTTTAAAAAATAATTAGCATTTATTGCAGTTTCTATGTCAAATACTGTGGTAAATCATGTAAATGTTATCTTTGAATCAACTAGTTTTTTATGACAAATGTATTATTTTCATTCTTAGAAGATAGAACAAGCTTTATAAATTGTATTAGTCTCCTGTGGCTTTCATTTGCAAAGTCACAAACAGGGTTGATTATGTAGCAGAGGTTTGTTTTCACATAGTTCTGTGCTATAAAATTCCAAAACCAATATGCCAACAGTGATGTCCTTGGCTTGTAAATGGTTCTTCTTCTTTCTTGTCTTCAGAGTCTTTTCCCTATGCATCTATAAAGCAAGTGGGAGCTTTCTGGTATCTTGTCAAATTATGAATGTTCATGAAAAGATAATGTCAATATACAAATATCTAGAATATCAAGATTTTTTATCAGATTGAAACATGTGAATGTTGTCATATAACCTGAAACAAGAATATAAGTGTTGGCAATGTGAATGACAAACAGGAATAGAATATGCATACCAGAAGAGTGACAACATTTCTACTTGATATTTGAAAACTCCAAGGTGTTTTTATGAGGGAATGTTTATTACATTGGCACAAATAAGCTGCCAAAGAAAAGGCTACAAAATACAATTCATTGTTAGATTTTGAAATATAATGGATTAACTATATACATGTATGTATGTATGAACAAGTACAAATTAAATTCAAGTGAAAATCAGTGTATCTGCATTGCCAAGCATTATGTAATATAATCCTATAATCCTTTTGCCCTAATTTTGAATTGAAGCTATCTGTTAACTAATGTCTTTGTTCAGGATCTTTACTTATACAGTATCATATGTTTCTCCCAATTCTAAAGCTCCTATTATAGCAATGTTTGACTTTAAATAAATATTGTCTCTAAATCAGTATCAAATATCAAGTAAAACACGTAACTTTGTGGCTCCTTCTCCTGTATTTATCCTAACTAAAGAGTTTTTTTTTTTTTTTTAATCTGTTTAGGACTGGGGTAAATGTGAGTAAAATATAGCTAATAAGATGTTCCATGATATAAATATGTAAGTTTGTGTCTTACCTGTGTTGGGATAATGTCTCAATTTCATTTTATCAAAAAGTATAATTAAGAAATTAGGCTGAGTGTGGTGTAATAAGCTTGTAATCTCAGCACGAGAGAAACAGAAACCAGAGGCTCAGAAATTCAAGATCATCTTAACTTATGTAGTTAGTCTGAGGTCAGCCTGAGCTAAGTAAGATTCTGTCTCAAAGAAACAAAATAACAAAACTAAATATCGCTAGCCAGTAAAAATGCTCTCTTATAGGCTCATATATTTGAATGATTAGTCATCAGGGAATAGCACTTCTTGAAAAGAATTGGGAAGTGTGGCCTTGTTGGAGTAGGTGTGGCCTTCTTGGAAAACAACATGTGTCACTGGGAAAAGGCTTTGAAGTTTCAAAAGCCCAAGTCAGGCCCAGCAGCTCTTTCCTCCTTCTACTAATGGATTCAGATGTAGAAATCTCAGCTACTTCTCCAGCACCATGTCTGAGTGTGTGCTACCATGCTCCTTTTCATGATGATAATAGATTAAACCTCTGAAACTGTAAGCCCCCAATTAAATGCTTTATTCTATAATAGTTGCCTTGATCATAGTATCTTTTCACAGCAATTTAACACTGAGCAAGGCATCACTAAATATTTGTGGTCATTGTCTCAATTGTTGTAAATATGAGCATTTCCATAAGTTTAAACTAATAAGGAAAGACATTAGAAAGATGGTTAGACCAAGGTTCAATTCCAGTACTTATGTGATGATACACAACTGTCTGTAGCTCCATTGCCAGGAAACCTGAAGCACTCTTCTGTCTTCCTGCCATGTACATACATGATGTACAAACTTTGCAAAGAGGTAAAAGACCCAAACACACAAATAATAATAAGTAGGAAAATATTCCACTTATCAACTGGGTCTTTCAATTCTTGGTATAGAGTAGACATAATTCATTCACACATAATACAAGACAAATGTAGTTCCAGACTACATTTTTTAGCAAGTACAAATTGTCTGTTTTTTACTCTTTCTATATTTTCCTCACTGTTCCCACGTGCTATCGCAGAAAGTCAAAAATCATTCATAAATCTGATGAGCCTCAAGAAAGCTTATGTTAGAGGCAAGTCCATCAGATAACAGTTATTCTCACTAATAGAATGTGTTCATTTGCAGACTGATTTTCAACAATGTGCAATGCTGTTTGTGTGTGTGTCTAGCTTCACAGAGAAAATATATCATACTGCCTGTTATATGAGTTCTCCCTTGCTATTTGTTTAATATTTTAACTGTTAACTAGTAGTACTTCCCTTATTTAGCAAATTACACACTAATTTGGAGAAAATGCATTAAACAGGCAGAACTATGAGTGGTGTAGTTTGCCCATGTCCATGATTATGTTAGCATTGAAGCAGGGCTAATGGTGCTGTGATACTCAGTGTGCCACTTCTGCTTGAACCTTTGTTTAGTAAAAGAGAAAGGCGTCCAACACTGAATGTCAATCTGCTGAGCTTTGACTCTGAGGAGATACAGCAGGAAAACAGTGTTTGTGAGCACACACACAAAACAGTCTCAGCACTTGGGAAGTAGAAACCAGAGGCTCAAAAGTTTCAAGGTCATCTCAAGTTACATAGTGAATTTGTGGTCAGCCTGAACTAAATGAAACCTTGTTGCAAAGAAACAAGATAACAAAAGGAAATAAATAGCTATCATTGAATATTTTGTGTTGCCCCAATATACATATGAATGTTTGGATGGGTTTAAAATAATAAGGTATGCAGCTTGATAGATGGATCAGTTGTTAAGCTGGTCAGAAAAGTCTAGGGTAGTTAAAACTGACTTGCGTTTATTTCTTGCCTTGCTGTTACATACAACAGACTCTGAAAATGTGTTTGATGGACAAAAGCTAGGAATGCTAAGTGAATTCATCTCTTATAGAAGGTGATAAAATAGTATAATTGCCTTAAACCATTCCTGGTAAAAATGTATTAAGAAAACATAAAGTGAATTGTTTGTGAATAACAATGAAAATAATCAAGGGCCATAAACAGGAACATAGGAGACAATGATGTCTTGTGTCAAGAAGAACAGCTAAGGCTTCAGGTCTAGTGTCCTAACTTCAGCACAAGAACAGGGAGACCCAAGTGATTTACTCACAATCTGTTACTGTGGTGGTTTGAATAAGAATGGCCCCAATAGGCTCATATATTTGAATGTTTACATACCAGATAGTGGAACTGTTTGAGAAGGATTAAGAAGTATGTTGGAGGAGGTATGCCACTGAGGTTATGGTTCTGAGGTTTCCAAAACCAATGCCAAGCACAGTCTCTCTTCTTCTTTGCCTGCTACCTAAAAATAAGAATGTAAATCCCCAAACTATTGCTTCTGTGCCATGTCTGTCTGCTACCTGCCAGGATGATCATGGACTCACCCACTAAAACCCACTTTAAATGTGTTCTTTAATAAGACTTGCCTTGGTCATGATGTCTCTTTATAGCAAGAGAACAGTGACTAAAATAGTTATTTTTCTTTATTAATAAAGAGAAAAAATGTTATCCAACCTAGTGTGTGACTATGAACACTAACCTGAGGACCAAGGGACTCATAGGAGCCTAAGTCCAGTAGGTGTCAAGTTCTACATATTACATAAAAGCAGAGTATCTGTTATATGCCAAAACTTAAAGTGCAAGATTCAGGCCAGCTTTAAACTACAGGATACTAACAAAACCCTAACAGTTGGCTTAATATGAAAAGCTCAGCTCTCAAAATTAGATTTCAGGGGCAAGTTGAGCCAAATGGGTTAGTTGTTTCCTCAGATGCCAAGTAGTCTGCTGTGTAGACTTAATTGTGGTCTTTCAACTCATTTGTCAACATTAAAATTGTCAAATGATTTCTTGATTTTATTGATGCATTCTGGAACTCCAGCCTGTACTCCTGCTCTTTAGCTTCATTGAAGCTGCATGGATTGAGACTTCTAACTAGAGATGCAGTCTGTGGCTTGTCTCTGCTCAGCTCTGCCTTTAAATAAAACTGCCAACCACTCTCCCTATCCATGTTTGGAAGGACAATGTATTATATGTCTTGTCTCTGTTTAACTTAGAAAGCAACATGAGGTGGAAGGATACATGGCCTTTTCATTCACCAAGAAACAAAGATAGGTGAACAGACAGCAAAAAACCACATCCAACAAAGGATAGGATGCCACTCTTGACTGCTCGGTATAGGCAGAGCTGAAGAGTCCTAGAGCTGCTGAAGATAAAGAATTTCAAGGGAAGGAAAGAAGAAATCCTAGTTTTAAACAATGATAGTTGTTTTGTTTACTTTGTCTTGTTCTCACATATCTGGTCAAAGTCCCTTAATAACAAAGATTGCACTTTGGGCAACCATAATTAAATCTTTTTGGCATCATCCTTGAAGTAATGCATAATGTGACCACACAACATTTCCACATTTGCTGCTCTTGGCCTTATTCATGGCATTGTTGGATCGCTATAGAATGACATGCTGATGCCCCTGCAGTCTTCACTTCACACTCAAGTTCCACCCAGGGATCTGCAATCACTTTATGTGGTACTGTTGTGTGAAGCAATTCTACCCATCAGTCTGCTGAGAAGTTGGCATGGATATCTGCCTATTTGCTTTCTGCTTGAATCTCCTCACTGCCTCTACATTCTAGAGTCTGGTCTGCATCTCCTTATTGAACTTCTTGCACTTTTTCTTTCCTAATGCCATTTCAACTGAATGTATTTCCTGATGCTGTATTTTTTCTGCTTCATGGCTTTTGCACTTTCTGATTTCAAGGTCTAGAATTCTTTTTCCAAATATTTTTAACATATGTTATTCATATTTTTGCAAGGTTATCTTCATATTTGGCCATATTGAGAGTGCCATCTTCTTTTTGCATACATTGTGTTACAAGCAGTTTTCAGTTCCTCTCTCCTATGCTCAGCTCACCATCTTGTTCACTACATGTTTCATCCTGAGAAGTATGTTTGCTTCATCTACATCTTCTAGCATGAGAATTTTATGAGAGGAGAACTAGCAAATGATAGTGAGTCACAAGGAAAATTAATTTACATACTTATAGTATAAATGGAGCAGTTAGAATTCATGCCCATTCTGCCTGTCTCTGTAGCCTGTATTTTTTCTGTTAACCCTAGTACTGACTTTGAAGCAAAAAATATCTATGTTCTACCCTTGTTATTATATGTCTGAAAATTTAATAAAGACAGAATACAAGAAGTACCACACAATTTCATATCTACTTGTTACATTTAATCCAGTTTTGACAGAGATACTTAAGCCTCAGCTACTCTTTAAGACTGTCTCATATCTTCAAATCCAGTGCCATGTCTAAGATTTCCAAAGTTGTCAAGTTCACATGACAGTTGAGGTGAAGCCTTGGCCTGCACACTGGACCAAAGCTCTGTGTGCTAATTCTGAGGAAACAATTCCCAAAAAATTTACCTCAGAGTTGCTGGTTTCTTTTTAATGTCAGCTGATTTTTTTTTTTCTTCAGACTCAACTAACCATTGTCCATTATCCCAGTAAAAGAAGGTTTCATTCCCACAGATTCTTAGCCTAAAACATTGCAGTCTCTAGAGAAATTTGTTTCTTTCTAAAATCTGACAAACCAGTCTCCAGCATCTGCATCTCTCTCAGCAAATTCTCTAACTCTCACAAAACATCCCATGCATCTCTAAGTACTCATCAACTTTCTAGTAGTAGCTCTCCAATCATTCCACAACCCTCCCAAAAATTATGCTTATGTCCATTATAGGATTCTCGGTGTCAATTTTTGTTGTAGTTTGTATCTCTGTTGTTGAACACTGACCAATAAACAGTTGTGGAACAAAGGTTTTGCTTGGCTTATATGTGAAAATTTCCATGTAGGGAAACAGGCATGAGCTCAAACAGGAACTAAAGTGGAAACCTGGTAGAAAAAAAATCTGTTTATTGGCTTTCTCTTTATGCCTTGGTCAGTTTGCTTTCTTTTCATTTCCTTTTTTTTTCCTACTATATTTTTGTGACAAAGTATCACTCTCCCACACTGGTCTGGAACATGCTATGTAGACCAGGCTCAGTCTAGTTTTAAACTTACAGAGATACACCTGTCTCAGCCTCTCCAGTGCTAGGATTGCAGGCAGGTGTGTTTCATCACACCTGGCCTCAGCCTGCTTTCTTATGAAACCTAGGACAATCAACCCAGGGATGGCTCTGCCCTCTGTGAATGGGGCCCTCCCACAGTCAGCAATAAAACAATGCCCACAGCAGTTCAATGATGGCAGTTCTGCTCCTGACATGTTCTCTTTCTGTCAAGGACAGCAGGTGTGGGTGAGCGTTCCACATCTGAGTGCCTCAGTGTAACCCTCACTGATGAGAATGCCTCCTACACATATTTATACTACAAATTCACTTCCATGCTTTTTTACTGGTTCAGGAACTTAATTCTTTCAGCTTTCTCTTTCATTTCTTCAGCTCCATATGTGTAGTATCCATTAATTAACTGGCTGTTCTAATTTCTATAGAAGTTGAATTCCGAATGTATCCAATGTTATTTCTTCTTAATTCTTATCTTCTTCCATTTCTACTGATTTGACTGTGGGTTTTGATCCTTTAATGGTCATCCTGAGGCTATGCTTTTCTCAAGATAAGCTTTCAATCTGTTTATCTTCTGCATCTGTGTCTCCAGCAACCTATGATCAATTGGCTCCTTTGAGAACCACAATTCAGCACACAAAGTGTTGCTAGCCCAGAACTCAGTATCTAATTTATTGTAGCAATGTAGGCACAGACCTTTGGGCCCATTTGGTCCTCCTTTTAGCCATTGGCTATCTAATTCCAATAAGTTCTGAATAACTTATGACTTGGATTTTTATTCTCAAAAAAGAAAATTTTTATGTTCTAAGTAGAATCTTTTCCACAGCAGACAAGTCCTACAGAACAACACATGGTATAGCATATGGTTGGAAGCAGTTGTTTTTATGAAAGGTACTAGGAAACAGTACATGATTATATCAAAAGTAAATGAGCAAAGAACGAATTTATATGATGAATTAGGAAAAACTAAAATCTGCTGGCTACAAACTTAATAAAGTAAAAATAACTCAGCTCTCTTTTGCACTAGTCCAGCATCTTCTTCTGACCTCTCAAATTAATTCCTAAATTAATTAACTTGTCTTCAGTGTTCTACAGATGTTCATTAAAAGGTGTGAGGAAATGTGTTAATATGCCTTTTTAACTAACTTTACAAGTAAGCTTAACAGTTCTGTTGCACATAAGTAATGCTTTCTCCAGTGTTCTTCCTCTGCATAGGAAGCCACAGAACTGATGCTAGTGACTACCAAAAACAGGCAGTGTGTGTGTGTGTGTGTGTGTGTGTGTGTGTGTGTGTGTGTGTGTATGGAATGTGATTATTACATATTTGCTAATATATTATATATAATATATGTTAATAAGGTTCATCTAATTGCTTAATTGCTCTGAGATCCTGGACTTTCTTTCCTGTACTCTTATCCCACAAATCTGTTTACATAAATAAAAAATGTATATGTTGAAGTCATAGTAGAAAAGAAGAAACTCATTTGAATCAACACTACACACATGAAGGAAAAAGTCATTCAGTGTTTCACCATTATTTTTTTATCAAGGCAAGAGCAGAAGGTATTGTTTTCAGTTGATCAATGTGAGTTGAGCTGCCTTCTGCATCTATAAGAGAGGAATCCAATGATTCTCCTATACGATCTTCAAAGGCAACAGAAGTAGGAAAATCTCATATTTATGTGAAGTTCATTCCTACAAACTTCATTTCTAGAAATTCAATGGACTATGAATGAAGACTAGGATATGAAGACTGCTGGTGAGAGTATTTCTAGAATCAAGAAGATCATGTGACATTTTTAAAAAGACATGTAGAACAACATTGTGTTGCATGATCTTACACTGAAATTTTATTGCCTCTTCTGTGTAGCATGTCTTCTGCTCTATCCATATCACACATCAAGAAAAGGCTAAGGAAAGAAAATTAATTTAACATGCTTTAATGTGAATTATGAGACTAAATGAGTTTTCTGCTTTATAATTAACATGTAGGGCTGTGAGTTTAAACTGCTATACTTTTATATAAAAAATAAATTATTCTGGCTTTATTTTTGCTTAAGTCAAAAAGCTATCATAGCAACAAAGGCATGATGGCAGGAATGTCAGTCTTGTGGTTACACTGAAACCACAGCCAGGAAACAGGCTGATGAACATCTCTTCTCACTTGGTTTTCTCATTTTTATGCAATCTTGGAGCCCAGCTTATGGAATGGTGCCACAAACATTTAGGGTGGAGCTACCTGTATCAATTAACAAAAGTTAAAAAATCTCTCATAGGCTCTTCCTAGAATTTATCTGCTGAGTGATTCTAGAGACTGTCAAGGTGACAATTAGTATAGACCACAGTATCAATTTCTTCTCTTGCTGTGACGATATACATGAACCAAACAATTTAATGGGGGAAAGGTTTATTGGGGCTTAAAGTGAATGGGTTGCATCTCTTAATCCTAACTGTTAAAATTCTGATGGAAAGATATCCTGGCATTCAGGTGCCAAGGAATACCACAAAGTCATGCTACACAACAAACCTCACAGGAGAGACTTATTGGAAGGGAAAAATATCAGGAGTATAGTGTTAAGGTCTTGAAGAAGTCCCAAAAGATTTCAACCTACATATCTAACCAACATGAGTGTTTTTATTTTAGCATGCTGGGGCCTGCCATTCCACATAAATGCAAAATAGTGAAGACCCCAAGAGGGCTCTCACAGGCTTCTTTTAAGCATAGCCAAGGGAAGGCCCAAGAGCAGTTAGATCATTTTAGATATGATTGGTTTATGCAAGTGGCAATCATATTAGTACATTCTAATTAGTCAGAGTTAGTCAGGGGCTGGTCAGGACTATAATTTTTCATTTGGTGGCAGGCCTGGACAAGTCCCAGGCTTTATCTTTGAGCTGCTGTGGAGGCAGGCTGGCTTAGTGAATACTGACTGTGGGGATGGGCTGGCTCAATGGTGCAGGCTTGGTGTGTTCTATCTCCCATGTTCCTGTTGACAGGGCCGCCAGTGATTAATTGCCCTTTGTTCCTGGCTTTTTCAGAAACTTCTTGTTCAGTCTCAGAAAACTCAGATTGAGGCTTGATCTCTGACAGAATACTGAGCAGCCTGCTGTGGCTTCTGCTCAGTCCTCTCAGGTGGTTGCCTCTGCTTAGGAGAGAATCAGGAAAGAACTAAGCAGAAGGCAAAGCTTATATAGAGTTTCTTGAGGAGGAGGCTTTGTGAACTTTTTTTTTAATTGTTTTTTTTTTTTTTTGAAAATCAATATCAAACATTATATTAAAAAGTAAGACATTCAGAATAGATAACAAAAAACCCATGCAGTAATAAAACTTCTCTTTTCTCTAAAATACATGAAATGTAAAAAATAAAATCTAAAGCTTCTCAAGCCAGGTTAGGCTCAGCTACAGATAAAGAAAGCACAGTAGGTCACAGCTAATGCCCATGGATGCACTATGGCCACCACAACTTTCTGTTATGCAATCCTTCTACAGACAAACCAGAAGTTTTGTTTTGTTTTGTTTTGTTTTGTGTGTGTATGTGTGTGTTCTAAATCATTTTATTGTTTGTGAATTTTTAAGAGTGAAGTGTTCCAGAATGTGGAATGGTGGGATTTTGAGTCTAGCGCTTGAGGTTTTTCTCTGTAGGGCTGAGGCTAGGTCAAGTCCTTAGAACAGGTAGGGTGTTCTGTGGGCCACACCTGGCAGTTGGGGTTCCTCTGGGGAGGGGATATAGCCACTTGTGTGCCTCAAGGGGCTTACAGTCATGAGTGGAAAAACATGGCAGTAGGAGAAAGATGTGGGCTGGTGTATAACTTGAGAGAGAAGAAAGTGGAGTTGGGCTATAAAGGCCTCAAGTGGCCTTTGTTCTCAGTAGTTACTTCAACTTTCTAAGACAGCACCTATCACCGCAGGTTAAGAATTCAAACACCTCTCACATTTAACTGCTCATTAAAATCAAGGTCTCCTTCATCCTGATAGGATGGAGAAACTGACACTAAACAGCACACTTTGGGAAAAATTTTCTCAATGAAATTAATAGTGATGGTCTGAACTCACAGAACTGGTGTGTGTGTGTTGCAGAATTAATCTAATGATAAATGTATGGCAGGGTTAATTTATAATGATAGTTGTAACTACATGAATGGGAGCACATACATAAAGAAATCTTTATTTTATTTATTTATTTTTTAGATGATATCTCACTCTTGTAACCCTGGCTGACCTGGACCTCACACAGATCTGCCTCTCCTTTCCTTCCTGCCTGCTGGAATTGAAGGTGTATGCCTACGTGCTTGGCCCTTTGAAGCCAAATTTAAATTAGAATAACTTTTTAGTTAGAATCAAAGAAGCCCATTACTAGATGAATAAAAATGAAGAACATCCTTACTACAAACACTGTCTTTGGCTTAGGCTGATGATATAATTTCTTGTTTCCCAATTTTTGAATTCTCTTCCTAGCACATTTGACCACTTTCTGCTAAGTTTTGCTGTTTTACTTTAAACAGCTAACAACACAACTTAGCACAGCACTGTTCATCACCTTGATCCAATAGAATGACTGTGGGTATAGTTTTGCTTTTCCTGAAATCTGCAGAAGCACTGTTTTTAAATTTTTCCCAGACACAATTCAGCTCCATATAAACATGCATGAGCTCTGAGTCTTAACTACTTTAACTTTACTTTTCCATCATTATAACTACTCATGCTGCAAATTGAAAACACATACACTATCCATACATGGGCTCAACTCTTTTTTTCTTTGTATCAGTGGAAAACAGTGAACTGATAAGTCTGGATGTCAAGTTAAAACAGAGAGGACTTTGGATTAATTTTATCCATTGTCAACACGATGCAATTTCCAATCACAGAGTAAACAATCTTTTGTGTGTGACAGTGAGGGTTACTTGGATTAAGTTAATTGGAGTATACAGACCCACCCTAAACATGAGTGGCACTGTTTCGTGCTCTGGCATCCTAGAATATATTAGAAAAGATCAAGTTGGCTAAGCAGAAGAATTCATCACTCTGCCCCTTTGCAACAGATGCGATGTGAGCAGTAAGCTCCTGCTTCTGCCTTTGCTGCCACGAAGGACTTTTCCTTAGATGCAAGCCAAATTAAATCATTCATTGGGTTTTTTTGGTCATGTATTACTGCAATAAGAAAAGCAACTAATACAAATACAGAGACTTTCTGACAGCCAGCGACATGCCCTATTGTTGTGACATATTTCTGAATGTTTTTCAGATTAAGCTAAACATAAAACAGATATTATAAACTATGTCAGGATGGCAAAGAGTATGCACTCCTCTTTTAGTTTTTACGATGAAGCTATCTTTGAGCAAAATGTGGAAATTCTTTCGACCTTGGATCATGGTGTTCAGAAAGCACAAAGACCAAGTCAGGAGACAGGTAATAGAAGTACTCATCAGTCAGGCAAGAGTAAGCCAATAAAACTCCATAATAAAACAGTAAAAAAAATGTCATGAGAAAATGTTTGGGTCATTTTTGGAGTTCAGGATTGCTATAGTCAGACTTTTGAATCTGTATGTCAGACTTTTGAATAAGTTTGAGTAGACGATCATAAAATGAAGACAAGCAGAGTCTAGTTGGGGAACTATTGTTACATCCAGCTCTGGACTCAGATTGGAAGGAGGCAGATAAATGAAGGGAAAGCACAAATGTAAGGAAAAGGTAAGGGCATTTCTGTGGAAGTGTGTATTCATTAATAAGCCTTTCTCCTTGGACTAATTTTTAGCTATAATTTTTTAATAATAGGATTGCATAGTTTAATACCAGGATAAAAAGAAAAGCATCTCTATTTCGACAAGGGGGAAGTTGTCTTACGAAGACAGAATGAAGAGAAATGTTAACTAAAGGGCCAGGAAGAAGACAACACATATGCTGAATGGCACAAGGGAGGTCAGGCAAAACCATCAGTGGTCAAATAAATGATAAGGCCTGGATATGGGTTAAACCTGTGTGACCTTGTTCAACTAGAGACTTAAATGTGACTTGGACTGATTCTCTAGTTTAGGGAAGCCACAGAACTCATGAATTGATCCTTTATTAGTAGTATGACAGTGAGCCCAAAACATAGAAGTACAGGTGAAGAAAATTAAAAGAGAACAGTAAATTATAATATCTTATGGTAAACAAATATGCTAATTAATTCTTAGGCCAAATGATCGTAAGCTAATCCTCATTTGAACTAACCACTTTTTTTGGTTCCCAAGAAAAACTGCAATTGGAATCCTTGTGTGTTGTTCATGGCAATATAGAATAGTGCAGTTGCTGTTGAAAAGTTTGGCAGCCCCTTATAAAACTAAACATAGCATTACCATATGAGTCACAGATTTTCTCCTGGGTATGAACTGAAAACAGTACTCCAGACAGAGACGTGCATATCAAACTGTTTGCATCATTATTCACAATTACCAAAAGCGTGTTCAACCAAATGTCCATCCATGGATTAATGGATAAACAAATCTTGGTATATAATACAAACAGGTGTATCTAACCATTAAAAGGAATGGAATTAAAACATCTCTACAGCATTGAACACTTAAGATCACTAGGCTAAGTAATAAATCAGGCAACAAACAGATGGATGAATATAATATATATTCATTGCTTTTCTGTTGTGATAAAATACTATGACCAAGGCAACTTAGTTGTAGGTTTTTATGAGTTTATGGTTACAAAAAAAACGACTCCATCATGAGAGGAAAGGATGGCAGCATGGGTCCGGCGTGGCAGCAGAAGCAGAAACCTAAAAACTCACATGTCAAATATTAGCACTAAGGTTTTAATCTAAAAGAACACCTCCAGTCATATACTTCCTCCATAAAGAACACACTTCCTAAACCTCTATAGACAGCACAGCCAACTATACACCAAGTTTTCAAATATCTGAGCCTATAGCAGCCATTGTCATTCAAACTACTACATGCTTTTCCCTGGCCCCCATAAATTCATCATATCATAATGCAAAGTACATCTAGTCCAATTTGAAAAGTTCCCCAGAGTCTCTTTTGAGACCCAAGATGATTTCTCAGTTTTAACCCATGAAAGACAAAATAAATAAATAAAAAATAAAAATGCCAATTACATACTTCCAACACAGCACAGATTTCATATGCTTTAATAAAGGTTAGAATTGCTGGATTTTTCAAAAATGGAAAAAAAAAATGGTAGATTTAGGCAAGTTGTAAGAGTGTTGGTAAGTGATTAAAGGTTATAAAACTTGAAATTTAATGATACATATTTTGATAGTACAACTTCAAAATTCAAAGTTTAACACTTTGGTGTTAAATGTTCAATCTCTACTTAAATCAGTAGAGTTCTTATAAGTATTACTCCACTCTTGGTAACAGTTATAAGTATGACCTACTGAAACTTTATAAAAACAGTTAAAACTTAAAGTCTAAGTTGGTTTGACAAGTTATCCCTCAGCAGTTAGGAACTTACTGTTCATGTATTAATGTTAGAGTAATAAATAAGCTTATTCAATTATAAATTGTTTTTGGAGGTTACAGAGAATGCCATGAGACACATGAATTTCCCTAAGTTGCTAAAAGTGTTGTTTTAGATACAACAGCAGGACTATTATTTGTTTTTAATCTGTTTTGGGATCCTTCTAATAGAGGAAGTGATAAATATCTGTAGACAGGCTTTTGAAGACTCATATGTTGTGGTAAATGTAAAGCCCAAAGTTATCAGATAAGCATATTATAAACAATTTGAAATGATCAAAGGAAATTTAAATTTTAAGCTTGTGCTTATTATTTTATTTTTTTAAAGCTTTAGTATCCAGTATGTACAAGTGTTACCAAGTATATATGAATATCTTATGAGAACTCCTTTGATTTAAGTAGAAGTGCAATAGTTCGGTAAATTTAGAATGTAAATTTTTTCTTTCATTTTTTATTATGAATAAAGTCATATTTTTTATCCATGTATACCCTTGCTCAAACTCCCTTCCCCCCTCCTGCCCCTTCCAGGCACTCCCTCTTCTCCACATCACTTTATTTTAATATCATAGATACTTCCATAATTCTCATGTTTCACATATCTTATATCATTTACTAACACCTTCATAACTGCACTAATTAATAAATGTGTAGATTACATGCATTAGTGATAAACTTTTAGTCATTAATAATTTAAGATTATAGCTAATCCATTAGTTAAGGTTGCAAAGGTAGGTTACATGGTGGAATTACTAGGCAAGTAAGGTTGGTTATTACATTGTTCTCTTAAAGGCAGGTCAAACAAACACAGCAGAATAGCAGCCTTAAATGATCTCAAGATCTATTATTAACTTTGGCCATAAGATCCATCAAAACTTCTAGTCTCTTAAAATGTAAAAATATTTTCAGAATATTGTATTGCTGCAGCACAGGATATAATTACCATTCCAACAGGAAGATTGAGAGCATAGTAAAGAAATAATGATACAAGGCAAAGGCCAAAAAAAAAAAAGCCCTGTAGGTCTTTTTCCAATGACAAAGGGTTTAGATGCCTCTATCCCTCTAGTTTTGCTCTTGCAACATGCATCTTCCCCGTGCTGGTTCCACTTCCTCTATGTAGCACTGCTTGGTAGCTCTGGCAACTCCAATACCTTGGAGTCTCTCCCAACTTTTACATCTTCATGCAATGGCCATTTGACTTTTCAAGGTCTTATGCAGGAAGTCTGATGTCACACACTACCTGGGTTCAATGGTACTCTAAAACCTCAGGAAAAATCTAGAACCCTTTCCAGCTATATGGCATTTAGAAAAACATAAAAGTATGGAAACGGTAAAAAAAAAAAAAAAAAAAAAGACCAGTGGTTGCCAGAAACCAAGTAGGGCTGGAGATGTAGAGGTGAAGTATGAAGGTTGTTTTTTTATAGCAATGAAACTACTCATTACAATTACAATCTATAAGGGTTGATAAATATTCTTATTCATTCGTTCAAATCCATTGACCTTATTGTAAACTAGGGGGTCCTGTATTATGATTTGTCAGTATCAGTTCATAACTTACAAAAAAATGTACCACACTTGCTGGATGTTGATTATGGGGGCAAATTACACATAGGAGTGAGATGCATAGATCTCTGTATTTCCACTTGAGTTTGCTGTAGATTTAAAAGTACTCAAAATATGGTTTATTAAATATAGTTAAAATAGCAAGTGTTTTCATGTATATTTTATCATGGGGGGATTAAAAAGAAGCATCAGTGGATGTTGTAGAATTAAAGATGGGAGGGAAAACACAATCTGAGCCTTTGGGAGGCTGAGGAGGATTCCATCACTTTCTCAAGCTAGCTGTTTGTTATCCTGAAAAGACGAAAAGGCCACTATAAGTGAGACTGTGCCAGCATCTCCATGGGATACTCTGGGATTGGAATAAGTCCTTCTTGACTGGAATTACTATACTGCTGTCTCAGCTGAGAGAACCAGAGGAAACCATGGGAACCAGAGGGAGATTTGAAGTGCTGGTTGTCTTCCAAGCAACACAGCTTTTCATGTCAAAAATTGATCTGAATTTGAATGTTCTTTTATTTTGTTTTAAAGTAGTTTGTGTCAATATGGACACATCTTAGGTATGTAATCATGCAGCGTATTTGGAGAGAGTGAATCACACACAGTACATGGTACAACCCAGCTTTTCTGTTTATTCTTGATTAATTTAAGCCTGGATAAATGTCCTCCAGCCTTTAACCCAAGGAGAAGTTGGTATCCAACTACTTAATTGAAGGTTTTCTAGTTAACAGTCATTAACTTTTTGGCAATATGCATCCTTAATTTAGAACAACATTCAAAAGATAATAAGCACTACACTTGACATTTGAGCCTATTTCTAGATTTCTATATGGAGTATTTATAACTAAAGGACAGTTACTGTGTTTCAAGACTTTTTAGTATATATTTATAAAAAAGATAAATTGCTAAAATGTTTATTAACAATTTTTAGTCATATAGCTATTTTTTCAGTCAGAACAGAATGTAACATGAATTTGCAATAGAAAGTAATGCTAAATCAGTTTTAATGACTATTTTAGATTTAATGAACCTAGATATTTGTAATATTCAAATATTGGTGAAAGAAATGATATCAGCAAAATTATGTGCTCAGAAACTTTCCAAAACTCCTTAGTTTATCCCTGCTTATATGTTTTTTTTAGGTTTGACCTCCTCAATCTGATGAGATGTTGTGCAGTGATTAGTATGTGTTGCCCCGGGAAAGTAGAAGTAGACTTCTTGTTTTGTTTTGTTGTTGTTATTACTTTCTAGGTTATCATTGCCACGTCTTCTATGCCAGGAAGAAGAGAAATTCTTTTATCTAAGTATGTTCATTATATACCCTGAATATCAGGATAAGTGCAGTCATGTAAAAGACAGTTTCAGAGCCTCTCATGAAGCTCTTCAGAGAGGACAACTCTGGTATCTGGGAAAAGATGTGATTGCTATTGCAAATTATACCTGATAAAAAGAATTGGAGGAAGTATCTGTACAATCAGCTTGGATACCTACAGAGCCTTTTGACAAGGTCAGATTTTTGAAAGGGCAGAGTCCAATCTTATTAAATTAGCTGACGACATGTGGCTCAGTGCGAGAAAGGATGTGTTCCTTGACAAGACTCAAAGTGATCTCAGCAGGCTATTGTGATGGATCAATTCAGAAAAAAAAAAAAAAAACTGAAAGAGAACATTTCAAGGTCTGACACTGGAATACACAATGAACACTAAGAGAATAAAGGATATGTGGTTAGAAGTATGCAAAAGTTTTAATTTCAAATAATATTGTGAATCACCAATATAGCAAAAGCATTCCAAGACATGTATAAGCTCTTCAGAATGCTTATGCAACTCCAGGCTTTATTCATAGACTGTGGTATTTAGCAAAAGGAAAGTGATAGCATAAAGCATCATACACAGATGTCAGGCAAATGTTCTTTGAGGTTAATGAGGCTTAAGATCATAGCTTCAACTTCAATTATAATATGAAGTTTCCTCCTACCAGATCAGAGCAATGAGTGATTCATCTAAATGACCACTGTACTGTGATATGGAATCAAGCTATTTCCTTGGAGGGTGGCATGGATCTCTAGTCTCTACAATGGATTTTTTTATGTTTTATGATTGGTCTCTGTTTTTATTTCCTTAGTGCACATACTGATTGGTCACAAGAATATTTCGATTTTTTTTTATACCTTAAGACAATTTTTAATTGGGGATATTTGTTTTGTTTTGTTCTTTTTATTTGTATTTTGTTTTAAATAAAGTCGTATTTTTTACCCATGTATATCCTTGTTCAAGCTCCCTTCCCCCTCCCACCTCTTCTAGTCACTCTTTCTTTTCCACATCTCACCATCTCCTCACCAGCAAGGAGAAGAGATCCCAAGGTCCCAGTAGGGCTTAGTACAGCATCCAATCCTGGCAGATCTGCTTTCCTCACCCCAACATCAAGACTGGGCCAGGTGTTCCTCAGGAGGGAGTAGGATCCAAGGTGCTGGTCCAAAGTCTTTCAGATCCCAAGCTGTTCAGTGTTTGTGGTTTGCAGCTTGGACATGCTTTGCTTTTTGCTTTTTTTGTTTAGAGTCCACTAATACGTGAGTATATGCCCTGTTAATCTTTCTAGGTTTGTGATACCTCGCTTGGGAGAATATTTTCCAAATCCATCCATATGCCTGCAAATTTTAGGATATCATTTTTTATTACTGCTGAGTAGTACTCCATTGTGTAGATGTACCACAGTTTGTTAAACCATTCTTCAGTTGAGCGGTATCTAGGTTGTTTCCAGGTTCTTGTTATTGCTGCTATGAACACAGTTGAGTTAACGCGTTTGGAGTGTGAATGTGCATCTTTAGGGTATATGTCCAGTAGTGATATTGCTGGATCCTTGGGTAGATGGATTCTCAGTTTTCTGAGAAACCACTGAATGTTATATTTCTATAAACTCACTGAATGGACATTTGATTTTAACATTAAATAAATCTCATCTTTTAAAAAAACTTAGATTTCTTCTCTTTCAATGAAGCAAGTTCCCTTTATTAATAAAGTATTTTATGGAACACAATTATGGTACCTCTATAGTAGAAGTTTGTTTCATGAATTTCTGAGAATTACAAATGTGAAATCATGTAAAGTTGACAATGTTTGAAAGTTCTTACCCTTAAAATAAACAGAAATAGTATTCCAGTGGACTCTATCTCATTGATACAAAATTTAGTTGCTTTTAGATCTAGACCTCAGGATATAGTAATCAAGCAGCATTTATAGTCCTTTAATTTCATGTTAAGATATAAGATATAATAGTTCTATTTCAATAGTCCAATTCTAGATAGTTGTCATGTTTGAAATTTGAGCCTCAGACAGTATATATTCTATCACTAACATGATGAAATCTTTCTCTACTTCATGGTCATTGAGCACACATACCCAATTTAGAAGTTATTTCTAGTACATCTGTTTAGAAAGTACAAACGTATCTATCCTTTTATTTGTGGTTGTACCAATCCAACTTAGTTGAACCTTCATTCAACTAAGTGGATACATTTTTGACACTGACGTAAAAAGCTCACCTTAAGCTTATATTGGTGTTAATGTCCTGATTCTTTATTCTGCCTCCATTGTTCTTGGTGGATACTGGCCAGCTCCCATTACGGTGTGCAAAACTGTCTCCCATTGATTTGATATTACATTGAATTGTCCTGAATTCACCATCAGGGCCTGCTTAGGCATCTCCCTCCTTCTATAGAGTGTCTAATTTATTTGTGTATGACTTCAGAGGCCAGAAGAGAACTTCACATTCCCTGGAGCTAAAATCAACCGGTAAAGATGCTTATAACCAAGCTTGAGTCCTCTGGAAGAACAGCAAGTGCTCTGAACTGTGGAACCATCTCTGTAGCTCCTTATATAGTACTTAACTCTTAAACCATCTGTGTAAATTGCCTCTTTTTGTTATTTTAAGTTCCACTCTGGTGCTTTATGAAGTTCAGAGCCACATCATTGGATGATGTGAAGAATGTCAAATTACTATAAAAGTTTCTAAATATAGAACTGTTTATTTTTGTGGCAGTTTGGAAAGAAAAAAAAAACAGGTTATCTGATGATTGTGGATCAGTATTTAAGGAAAGCTAATTCTGATACAAAGCCAAAGTCACTTTCAAAGCTTAGACTGTCTTTAAGTTATTGCCTTCCTTGTGGCTTCTTGAATACTTGTTTATACTATATACATTAATAGCCTGACAATATTTCAGTTGGAGCCAATGACTTACATTCAGAGCAGATGAAAAAAATGCTACAACTTAATCAAATATTTTGTGTATTCACCATTATCTCTAACTCTTGAAAAAAAAAACATGCAAGAAAAATGTACTCAGCATGGTCACAAGTCCTGCAATGCAATTTCATAGCTGATATAACATGATCACATTCAGGGAAATAATGAAGGAAAATTCTGCCTCCTATGAATATAAATTTTGGATAAAGCTTAACCATTTGTATATTTTGTTAAATATATCTTATCTACCTTGCAAAAGAGTAATAGAAGTAGGCATACATACACACACACACACACACACACACACACATATATATATATATATATATATATATATATATATATATATATATATAATATGATCCCAATGAATAAATGTTTCTCAAGAGGTTGTTTGCCACACATAAAAAAATAACATCATATTAAACATCCTTCAGGATATACAGAAAAGGCTCATTGTTGTTGTTTTTCTTTATACCAGCCCAGCTCATATTTATTACCTTCATATCCCATATGTTGTAGCTATAAACAAACCTTGAAATCACTTTAAACTCAGAGAGGTATCAATAAACACTGTTTTACCTAAATCTTGGTGTGAATAGAACCTGTGTTGGAATTTTTTAGCATTTTACCATTCAGATACCTAATGGATTTCTTCATAATGACCCCAGAATCCATCTCTCAGTTGCATTTAAGTGTCTAGAAATATTTAATGATGGCATCTTTGCCTTTAATAGGTCTCCCAGGTTTATTCTTTTAATCAGGTACAGCCCCGTTCATCCTTTCCATCATCTGTCACTGGTACTTTCTCTTGAAATCCATACTGAGACTATGATTTTCCAACTGGAGGTGGGAAACATTAGTTTGGCTCTCAGAGGTGGTTTATGGCTGCTATATTTTCTTTTACTAATGGTCTTTGAAGCATTAAATATTAAGTCTATCTTGTCTTCAGAAAATGTTGAATTTTTATGTTCTTTCTTCAAGGTTCAAAGCATTAGATTTACTCAGTTAAATTACTAACAATCCCAACACCAGGTCCTGAAGATATAGGAAAAAAGCAGGATTTAAATCTCTAGGTTTAAATACTTAGTATTTAAAGCAGAAAAACAAGGCCAACTCTCCAGCATATAAAAATAAGAGTTGAAGTAATATTTTTTTAAATATTCTCAAGTGAAAATTTTAATAGAAATCCCTTATTTAAGTGTCATTCAGCTCCATTCTGCACCCATTTACTTTACATCTTTCCATGCTCAGAACAGAGAATGAGTGTCTGTTCTCACGTCTTTTGTGCTTCGGTGATCATTAAAAATCTTTCACTTTTTTTGTTCTTATTATCTGTTAATTTACCTATATGTAGATGAGGACATTTTATATTCTATTTTATGCAACGAATATTCTGTCAAGAAAATCAGCTGCCTTTCTTGACTACATTGATACTAACAAATAATAGGTAGCATTATTTTTTTTATATTAATTTTAGTCGGTTTGTCGGTATGGGTTGGATGTAGAGAGCACTAAGAAAATTCAGAATATTCTGAATCTTTATTAGTTGACCCTGATGGAATTTGAAACATGAAGTTGTGGGCCAATGTTAATTTTTATGTAAGTAAGGAGTTACATTTGAATTAAAGGAAAAAAAGAAAAAATGCTTCTAGAAAACAGTAAAATGTCTCATGTTGCAGAGATTTCTCCAATTATTCCTCTATGTTTTGCCTTAAACCAGAGTAATAGTCATGTGTTTTTACTTTGCTGTCTGGAATGGGGGAGCCAGCAGGGCTGCCCCCTACAAAAGCTATTTATTATTATTTATTTATTATGAATAAAGTCATTTTTTTATCCATATATATCCTTGTTCAAGCTCTCTTCCCCCTCTACCCCTTCCAGTCACTCTCTCTTCTCCATATCTCTTTATCTCCTCCCTAGCAAGGGCAGGAGATCACAAGGTCCCAATGTGGCTTAGTTCAGCATCCATTCCTGGCAGATCTGCTTTTCTCACCCCAACATCAAGACTGGATCAGGTGTTCCTCTGGAGGGAATGGGATCGAAGGTGCCGGTCCAAGGTCTTTTAGATCCCAAGCTGTTCAGGTTTGGAGCTTGGACATGCTTTGCTTTTTGCTTTATTGTTTAGAGTCCACTAATGAGTGTGTATATGCCCTGTTAATCTTTCTGGGTTTGTGATACCTCGCTCGGGAGAATATTCTCCAAATCCATCCATTTGCCTGCAAATTTTAGGATATCATTTTTTATTACTGCTGAGTAGTACTCCATTGTGTAGATGTACCACAGTTTGTTAATCCATTCTTCAGTTAAGGGACATCTAGGTTGTTTCCAGGTTCTTGCTATTATGAATAATGCTGCTATGAACATAGTTGAGCTAATGCTTTTGGGGTGAGAATGTCCATCTTCAGGGTATATGCCCAGTAGTGCTATTGCTGGGTCTTTGGGGAGATTGATTCCCAGTTTTCTGAGAAGGAGCCACCATACTGCATTCTAGAGTGGCTGAACAAGCTTACACTCCCACCAAATACAGAGGAGTATTTCCCTTGCTCCGCATCCTCTCCAGAATAGGCTCTCCTCTGTGTTTTTCATTTTCTAACAGGTGTCAGGTGGTATCTCAAAGTTGTTTTGATTTGCATTTCTCTGATGGCTAAGGATGTTGAGCACTTTTTCAAGTGCCTTTCAGCCATTTTTAATTCTGCTGAGAATTCCCTTTTTAGTTCTGAGCCTCATTTTTTGATTCGGTTATTCTAGGTTTTGGGCTCTAGTTTCTTGAGTTCTCTATATATTTTAGATATCAATCCTCTATCACTTGTAGGGTTGGTGAAAATCTTTTCCCATTCTGTAGGCTGTCGTTTTGTCTTATTGACAGTGTCCTTGACTTTACAGAAGCTTCTCAGTTTCAGGAGGTCCTACTTATGATTGTTATTCTTAGTGTCTGTGCCACTGGTGTTATGTTTAGGAAGTGGTCACCTGTGCCAATGCATTAGAGGGTATTTCCCACTTTCTTTTCTATCAGGTTCAGAGTGGCTGGGTTTATGTTGAGGTCTTTTATCCACTTGGATTTGAGTTTTGTGCATGGTGATTGGCTTGGAACTATTTGCATTTTTCTACACACTACCAGCCAGCTATGCCAACACCATTCGTTAAATATACTGTCTTTTTTCCATTTTATATTTTGGTCCTCTTTGTCAAAGATCAGGTGTTCATAGGTTTTTGGGTTAATGTCAGGATCTTCAGTTCAATTCCATTGATCCACAAGTCTGTTTTTATGCCAGTACCAGGCTGTTTTTATTACTGTAGCTCTATAGTATAACTTGAAGTAGGAGATAATGATGCCTCCTGAGGTTCTTTCATTGAACAAAATTGTTTTGGCATTCCTGGCTTTCCTGTTATTCCAAATGAAATTGTGTATTATTCTTTCAAGGTCCACAAAATATTGTGTTGTGATGTGCCACTCATGACAAAATGAATGTGCAATGGCTTTCCCAATTCAGAGTCTGACCTCTACTAATCTGTACATACAAATGTCACTCTCCAGATCCAAGACCCAAGTCAACAGAGCACACAGTAACCATTCATCAAAGTTCCTTTTGTACCTTCCCTGCTACAGTGCCTTGTACATAGGAAGGCCTCACAACTCTAGTTATTGTCTCAGAGTTGCTTTTTACCTCTTCTTGTTGTCTTCTTTCCTGGCTTTCTTTTTTATTTCTTGTAATATTTAAATGTCTTTTCTGTTTTTCTTATTTGCTTTGTTTTTCTTTTTTCATATATCTATATTTCAACTTTGAGAATATCCTGGATTGTCATTAACAATGGGCATTTCCTGAGCACTTTCATGGCACTCCAAAGCAATTGTATCATTGATCTTTACTATAAAAGAAGTAATCACCTCCCAGTAAAATTTAAAGAAATTTTAAATTTCTTTTTAAAAATTATTTATTTATTTTTCTTATGCACATTGATATTTTGCCTAGATGTATGTTTGTGTAAGGGTGTCAGATGCCCTAGAACTGGAGTTACGGACAGTTGTGAGCTGCTATGTAGGCACTGGTAGTGGAACCCAGTTTCTCTGAAAGAGCAGTCAGTGCTTTTAACCACTGAGCCATCTCTCCATCCCAATGCCACTTTCTCCTAATAGTAATCAGCAGACAAAAATTAGATTAATCAAGGTGCAACGCTTCTCTTCCTGACACTGGGTCATTGGCCTGCTTTTTCTTTAACAGGTTTTGCTCTTCCATCCCCTTGAAAAAGTTTCCAATAGAGTCTGTTCCACATATTTACAATTCTTTCCTGCCTTTGTTTTGTTTGTTTGTTTGTTTGTTTGTTTGTTTTTTGTTTTGTTTTGTTTTGTTTTGTTTTGTAGCTCTGTACATCTCTTTCAGTCTTCACTATAATAATTCTTATTTGAGTCCCCAGGAGATAAGAACAGATGTGAAATTCTTTTGTGGCTAGAAAATACAACCACCACTGTGTTTTGACCACTGAAAGGAACCAACAGATAATTTCAGTTTCAAATTAGTATTCTAATAAACCAGTCTTAGCAAATGTAAAATGAAATCTCCCAAACATTCCTGAAAGAGAAGGAGTACCTTAAGTGAAAAGTCGTACAGATGGATGGCTAGAAGGTGTTGGCATGATAACTGAATATTCCAATTTGTATAAGCTTCCCAAAAGGATGAGAAACCCATATTAAGTGCAAACAGAAATGTCTAAATTGTCTTAATCACAAATAGTTTTAAGCACTCAATACAAGAACATGAAACTAAATATAAGTACAAAATGTTTCAGCCTAATGAGTTTATTATTTTTCTCATTTAGAAATTAGTTGTGTGGTATTACATTTATATAGACTGGTGCCCAAAAAGTATTTGTTAACAGTATCACAAACTGTTAGAGCAAAGTAGAAATTTTGGCAACTTGGTATTAATGAGAACGTTGTTACATAATTAAAGCTCATTTCTAAATTTTTGTAGAAGTAAATATATATTTCACTTAGGGGTATGTTTTGCATAGTCTGTACTGTTAAATGAGGAGGCATAGATCATGTTAAAAAATGATTGAATGAAGCATTAAAATGGACTAATCCATATTGTCAAGTCCAAAGGAAACTATTTCCCCCAATTCTGACAGTTACACAAAAGCCACCACTGCTCAGGAACTTGTGAAACTGGTTCAGGTTTCCTCTATCAAAAGGGAACCTTTTACTGGCTGGAAGAAGAGACAAATGGCTATCTGCTAGTCTCCAGGCTCCCTGCAGATCACTGTTACACATTTCAGAGCCCCTGCTAGCATCCTAGCTCTTCTCAGTTGTTCTCATATTTTCTCACTCTCCCTCCCCTCCCATTCAGAAGCTCCCCTCTCCAGCTCAGGAGCTTCCCTCCATATCCCCAACTTCTCATCCTTCTCACAACCCTGGTTTTTAGCTATGCTGTCTCTTAGTTTTTTGGGTTTGTTTTGTTTTGTTTTGTTTGCCCACACTCTCTTGTCTTTATCTCTGGTTCTTCTCCTCTCTCTGTGTCTTCTCTCTCTACTTGCTCCTGCTTCTCTCCTGGCTAGATCTAGTCTGCTGACCATATTCAGTCTACCACTTTCTCTCTCTGCTTTGTACTCTTCAAAATACCTCTGGCTGTTTCCTTTTTCATATCTCCAATAAAAACCTTCCCCCAACCTTTGAGGGGTCATGTCATCAATTTATACACATATATGTCTGCAAGATTTAGTAAAGGAAACTTAGATCTGCCTATTTACCGAGATCACTTTCATGAAAAACTTTGATTAGCTGCTAAAATTCTCTGTAAAGTTTCCTATATGCAAAAATGAGGTTATTACCATCCTCTTTTACAAATCTGACTGACAAAGGGAAGAGGAATTGAGTGTGGGACTCATACAGTATGGACTAGCACAATGGCATCCTTAAAATACAATGAAAGACATATAAAATGTGTTCAGTGGGGAAGATCTGCTACATTTAAGCAGTAAGCCTCAATTTCTACTTAGGATACATGGTCCTACTGTTAAAAATTTATGAGTGGTTGGAGTTACAGGAAAATGGTCATGAACATGGTCCTACAGCATTAAGTAGGAAAGTTTTTCACGCTGTTTAATCCTCAAAGAAAATTACCCTCTGTCTTGCTGTCTTAGAGGCTTGTTCAGTAAGTTCTATCCTTGCTTTGACCTGCTACAAGATAGCTTTGCTGACCGGCTTGCTCCTTGCTGCTGCCCCTAGGTTAACTCAGCTCCCATACCCCGGTTCCATGTGCTATGGCAACTTATGACAACTTGGATGAACTGTCAGATAATGCAGAAAACTAAAGTTTCATCCTTCTCTGAGCTACCAAGGAATGCTTTTCTTAATGAGTCAATCATTCACAAGATACCAACCAGTAATCCAGGTTGTGCTGGTTCATTGTTTTAACAGATCGATCTGGTATCCAAGGTAACCAGATAATGAGATGGGGTGGGACTTCTTTGTCATTATTCTCCTATGATTTTAAATAACTGAATTTTATATCACCATATAACATTACATCCATCCACAAAAGAGTATGACCAATACTTTAAGATTCTTTTAACATTTAGAAAATTTCAAATGTAGCTGATTTTACATAATTTCCTCTCCTATCTCCCCTTTTCAGCTCCCCTCATGTCTCCCTTATTCACCCTCAAATTCATGACCTCTTTTTTGTTACAAACACACATACAGAGTCACAATACATGTGTGCATATATAAACACAGCCTAGTGAAGCCCTTTAGTGTTGCTCATATGGATATGTTTAGAACTGGCCCCTTGAGAGTGGATAACCTATCAGGGGGCTTATCCTTGGAAAGGACTGATTCTTCCTCTCTCAGAAACTTTAGTTGCCTGTAGCTCTGAATCTGGGTATGTGGCATTGTAAGGTTTCCCCCATCCAGGGAAGCATGTTAACTGATACTGTCATTATGCACATGTTGTTCAGCCAACAATGTTGTTGAGATTTTTAAGGTGCAGCTTCTTTGTCATATAAAGGTGATATTTTCCTCTGGTAGACATCTTGGTCCCCTGTCTTTTATGATTTGTCCACCCTCTCGTCCATGATAGTCCCTGAGCCTTAGTGTAGGGATTGTATTGTAGATGTATCAGTTGGGAATTGGACACCCCACCACCAGTGATTTTACTTTATTTTAGCTGGTTATGGAGTTCAGTGAGGGTCTCTGTATGCTGCAGAAAGCTTTTCTGATAAAGAATAAAAGCTACAGTAATTTGTTTTTTTAAATATTTTTTGTTTTGTTTTTATTATGCAAAAAAGTCATTTTTTTTACCCTTGTATCCCCTTGTTCAGGCTCCCTTCCCCCCTTCTATCCCTCCCAGTCACTCTCTCTTCTCTTGCTCAGTTTATCTCCTCCCCAGCAAGGGCAGGAGTAAGCAAGGTCCCAAGGTGGCTTTGTTCATCATCCACTCCAGTCAGATCTGCTTTCCTCATCCCCACATCAAGACTGAGTCAGATGTTTCTCTGGAGAGAATGGGCTCCAAGGTGCCAGTCCAAGGTGTTTCCGATCCCAAGCAGTTCAGTGGTTGTAGTTATTTTTTTTAAAAAAAACTTTATTTATTTTATTTATTTGCCTTGGTGTTTGCCTGGAACTGGAAGTACAGACAGTTGTTAGCTGCCATGTAGGTGCTGGGAATCGAACCCGGGTCCTCTGGAAGAACAGACGGTGCTCTTAACCACTGAGCCATCTCTCCAGCCCCATGGTTGTGGTTTTAAGCTTGGACATGCTTACCATTTTTTGTTTAAAGTCCACCAATGAGTGAGTACATCCCCTGTTTATCTTTCTGAGTTTGTGATACGTCGCTCAGGAGGATATTCTCCAAATCCATCCTTTTGCAGATACAGTAATTTGTGAGTATGAGGATAAGTGTTAAAAATACAGTTACAAGTTTTACTTGCTTAGAAAAAAATGACACTAGTAGGTTCTCATAATGGCTGTGCCCTTACCACACATAAGAAATTGGCTAGGTTAACAGAACCTGGTGGGAATTTTTTTTTTTTTTTCCTATCGAGTGGTCCTTCAGTCAAAGTAGAAAGATGTTGGTCACCTCTCAGAATTGCCACTATTGCATGTTGGAGAATTTCTTTCTATGCTTTATATATATCTGGGTAGGTCAATTGATTGCTTTTTTTCTTTGGAAGCTTATAAAACATTTTCAGATACTTTGAAAAATAGTCCTCAAGGAGGATGCCTCTAGGTCAATTCCAGATTGATTCTTTAATATCCTGTGACTGAAGGATGAAATGTCTTCAGCAATGGAGTCGTATAGTCAAATTCTATGATAAAGCCAAGGGTAACATTGATTGCCTATATTTTTTGGAGAGTTTCTTAGACTACCATGATTAACAACTAGAAAGGGGGTTTCTCATGTCAGGTACTAAAGTTTTTGTTAGAGTCTATGACACTTGGAGGATTATCACCCCAAGTGGGTTCTCTCTCTCTCTCTCTCTTTCTCTCTCTCTCTCTTTCTCTGTGTGTGTGTGTGTGTCCTCTCTCTCTCTCTCTCTATATATATATATATATATATATATCACATGCACATGCATATTATATATACATATATGTATTTTTAAGTAAATATAAACTAATACTCATATCTTTTTCAAAAATTCTTAGTGATGTTTATACCTTTACTTTTCCTCTTTCTGTAATATGTTCCCTCCTCCTTTCCTAGTTCATTAATACTTCCATTATTACTATGTCTTCCCTAATAGCCTCTATGTCTTATTTTGTGCCTGTATTCTCTTTTCCATGGTCTCTTTCTACTGTCCTGATTGCTGCAGATACTACAAGTTATATTCACATGTAAAGATATGGAACCAAGATCTACATTTATGGGAGAACTTATAGTGTTTGTGCATCTTTGCTTTGGGCATCTCATTCAGAATATTTTTAGTTTCATCCATTTACCTACATGATTAATGATTTCTATTTTCTGTGATTGTCCCTGATACAAAAAGAGAAGCTTATATGATGAGAGGAAGAGCCACACCTATTTTGGGGTATAAGAATAAGTATTTATAGTACAATTAACATACTATTCCACTGTGTATATGTACCATGTTTTTATTATCCATTCATCAATTAAAGAACATTTAGGTTGTTAAATACTTTTAAAGTTATTTCTTGTCCATTTTCCTTCCTTTTTTTTTGAGAACTCTCTGTACAGATCCATAGCTCATTTTTTTAACAAGGTCATTAGTTTACTTGATTCTTTGTACATTCTGGACATTAATATTCTTATCAGATACATAGCTGGAAAAGATTCTTTTTGACTGACTCTCCTACTTTTCACTTGATTGATTGTTTTCTTAACTATGTGGAAGTACTTTAGTTTTATGAAATTCTCATTGTTAATTGTTCATAATTCCTGAACAAATGGCATCCTATTCAGGAAATCTTTTTTAGTATCTTATATTTACTGTCTTTGCTTTCATCTAGCAGTTTTAGGTTCCACACTATGGTATTTGCTACATTTGGAATTTAGTTTTGCACTTGTTTATAGGTCTAATTTAATTCTTCCTCATGTGGGCATTCAGTTTTCCCAGCATGATTTCTTGAAGATGCTAAATTCCTCCAATGTGTTTTTTAAGCATCTTTGTTACAGGTCAGATGGCTGCAGTTATATGCACTCATGCTTAGGTCTTCTGTTTTCTTCCATTAGGACTACAGATCTGCTTTTGTGCCAGTGCCATGCTGTTTTAAGTACTACAGCTCTGCAACACAGATTGAAATATTGAGTGATAATCTCTCCAGCATTTTACTTTTGATTCAAGGTGGCATTAATTATCCTAGGCCATTTGTAATTCCCTATGAATTTTATGATCTTCATTTCTGTAAAGCATGTTATGAAGATTTTTATTAGGATTTCATTAAATGTGTAAATGGCTTTTGATAAGAATGGTCATTTTTACAATATTAATTCTACCAATCCATGTGCATGGAAGGTCTTTCCATCTTGTAGTGTCCTCTTCAGTCACTGTATGTTATTTTATAAGCTATTGTGAATGTGTCTTATTGCTGTGAATGGACACGACCATGACAACTCGTATATTAGAAAACATTTAATCTAGGCTTGTTTAGTGTTGTGATATTTATTATGTTAATTGTTTCCTTGAAGAATGAAGTGTCCTTCTTTATGTTTATTAATTGTTTTACTTTAAATTTTATTTTGTCAGATAATAGGATATTGAGACTTGCTTGCCTCCTGATCTTACTTCCTCAGATTGCCTTTTATCATCCCTTCATTGAAGGCGGTACCTATCTTTGAAGGCAAAATGAGTTTCTTGTAGCAGGATTTTGTCTTAGTCTACTCAACTAACTTGTGCCTTTTAATTAGTGAATTAAAGCCATTGGTATTTTAAGTTATTATTGAAAGGTGCTGATTCATCTCATTTTGCTCATTATTTTGCTATTTGTATTCTTAGTCCTATTTTCTGCTACAGTAATTGTAACTTCATTTGTTTTCTTTAATATACTACCTTGACTATTCCTATTCCTTTCTTCAATCAAAGTTTTTGTTTGTGGTATTCTAAGTGCAGGTGATTTCCTTAATATGAATTCTTTTAGCCTGTTTACATAAGGAAAGTTTTTATGTTACCTTCAATTATAACATGTAATTGTGCTGGATACAGGAGTCTAGGTAGGCATCTGTGGTCTTTTTGTTCTTGAAATACATTTGCTTTGAGTTCCCCTCATATTTAGTTTCCATTGAGAAGTCCTCTCTTAGTCTGATGGACTCTTCTTGTGACGTGTAATTTTCTTTTATAGAATTTAGTACTGGAAGTGAGCAGGTCCCAGTGTCTGATTCCCTGTCCTGAAAGTTGTGTTCAGGGACCAGGATCGGTCGGTGGTGCTTAATCCCTGACACTCCTTAGCAGACAGGACTAGGGTTTGGCTGTAAGGGGCTCCTGCAAGCACTCATAAAAGAGGGGACATTGCACGGCCGACTCCACCTCCAGGGCAAACTGTGTCATCAGAGAAGGACTGAGGCCTTGAAATTCATACCACTGCCCAGAGCAGAGTAGAGATCAAGCAGACCCCTTCCTCAGAGGAGACAGGAGACACACATGCCCTCTTGCCACAACTGACTAAGAGCCACCTAATCGTGAACCAGTAAAGCCATGGGCAGTTCAAAAATACATATAATAATATAAAGAACAACAAGCCAACCCCAGAAAAACTGGAGGTTCTTCAAGTACAAGACCTGAACATAGCAATGAAGAGAAAGCATAAGGAAACAACACCAAAAATACCTTTTATGATGATCAGTGAAGCCTTCAAAGAGATATGAAAAATTCCCTTAAAGAAATAGAAGAAAATGCAAACAAAAAATTGGAAGAGATGAATAAATCCTTGAAAAAAAACCAAGAAAAGGTAAACCAAAAAATGAAAGAAATATTCCAGGAACTAAAAACTGAAAAAGAAACAATAAAAAGACACAAAATGAGGAAAAGATGGAAATAGAAAACCTGAAAAAAAAGATGGAACTACAGATACAAGCATAACCAACAGAATCCAATAGATGGAAGAGAAAATCTCTGGAGTGGAAGACTAAGCAGCTGAAATAGATATATCAGTCAAAGAAAATACTAAATCCAAAAAAGCCATAACACAAAAAGTTCAGGAAATCTGGGACACCATGAAAAGACCTAACTTGAGAATAATAGGAATAGAGGAGGAGAAGAATATCAGCTCAAAGGCATAGATAATGTATTCAATAAAATCATAGAAGAAAACTTTCCTAACATGAAGAAGGAAATATCTATAACGATAAAAGAAGCTTATAGAACACAAACTAGATTTGACCCCTCAAAAAATCAGCATGACACATAATAATCAAGCCATAAAACATACAGAACAAAGACAAAATTTTAAGAGCTGCAAAAGAAAAGGGCCAACTTACTTATAAAGGCAGGCCCATTAGAATAATTCCTGACTATTCAATGGAAACTATGAAAGCTAGAAAAGCTTGGTCAGAAGGTATATAATCACTAAAAGAGCATGGCTGCCAACACAGACTACTATACCCAGCAAAATTATCAATAACCATAGATGGAGTAAACAAGATATTTCATGACAAAGTCAGACTGAAACAATATCGATCTACCCATCCAGTCCTCCAGAAAGCATTAGAAAGAAAACTTCAACCTAGGGATCCCAGATAAACCCATGAAACCAAAACAATTAATAACCCCACAGAAGAATAGCCCAGAGAAAGGAAATACATACAATATACTACCAAAAATAGCAGGAAATATCAATCAGTGGTCACTAATATCCCTTAATTTCAATGGACTGAACTCACCTATAAAAGGATACACAATAACAAGATGGATACAAAAACAATAGCTATCCTTCTGCTGCATACAAGAAACACACCTCAACTACAATAACAGATACACTCTCAGAGTACAGAATTGGAAGAAAGATTTTCCAATCTAAAGGTCCTAAGAAGCAAGCTGGGGTTGCCATCCTAATATCTAACAAAGTAGACTTTAAGCTAAAAGCAATAAAAAGGGACCAAGAGGGTCACTACTTATTCATCACAGGAAAAATTGGTCAAGAGGAGATTTCAATCTTAAATATTTATGCCCCTAATATAGGGGCACCTACATATGTAAAAGAAACACTGCTAAAACTCACATCCCACATCAATTCTCACACCCAAATAATTCAATACCCCACTCTCAACCCTGGATGGGTCAACCAGACAGAGACTCCACAGAGAAATGAAGAGTCTAACAGAGATTATGATGCAAAAGGATTTAATAGATATCTACAAAACCTTCCACCCAAATGCAAAGGAATATACCTATTTCTCAGCTCCTCATGGAACTTTCTCTAAAATTGACCACATAATTGGTCATAAAGCAAATATCAACAGATACAAAAAAATGGAAATAATCCCTTGTAACATATTGGACCACTTGGGCCTAAAGTTAGAGTTCAACAACATCAAAAATCAAAAAAGCCTACCAACTTATGGAAACTAAACATCACTCAGATGAACCACCTCTGGGTCAAGCAAGAAAATAAAAAAGAAGTCAAAGTCTTCCTAGAATTTAATGAAAATGAATACACAACATCCCTAAACATGTGGGACACAATGAAAACAGTCTTAAGAGGAAAATTCATAGCACTAGATGCCTATATGAAAAACCTAGAGAAATACCACACTAGAGAACTAACAGCTCAGCTGAAAGCCTTAGAACCCTTAGAAGCAAACTCACCTAGAAGGAGTAGACGGCAGTAAATAATTAAACCTTGAGCTGAAATCAATACAATTGAAACAAAAAGAACAATACAAAGAATCAATGAACACAGAGTTGGTTCTTTGAAAAAGTAAACAAGATAGATAAGCCTTTATCCAAACTAATCAAAAAGCATAGAGAGAGTATCCAAATCAACAAAATCAGAAATGAAAAGGGGGACATAACAACAGACCCCCCAGGAAATCCAGAGAATTGTCAGATCATACTTTGACAATCTATATTTTACAAAAATGGAAAACCTAGAAGAAATGGACAGCTTTTTGGACAGGTATCATTTGCCAAAATTAAATGAAGAAAAGATTAATTACCTAAACAGACCTATAACCCTTAAGGAAATTTAACCTGTCATTAAAATCCTCCCAAGTAGAAAAAGCCCAGGTGCAGATGGTTTTAGTGCCAAATTCTACCAGACATTCAAAGAAGAATTACTACCATTACTCCTCAAATTATTTCACACAGTAGAAACTGAAGGAATATTGTCAAATTCCTTTTATGAGGCCACAATTACCCTAATACTCAAGCCACTCAAAGACACAACAAAGAAGGAGAATTACAGACCAATTTTCCTCATGAATATTGATGCGAAAATTCTCAACAAAATTTTGGCAAACCATATACAACAATGAATAAAAAATATCATCCACCACGAACAAGTAGGCTTCATCCCAGAAATGCAGGGCTGGTTTTACATATGAAAAACTTTAAAAGTTATCCATCATATAAACAAACTAAAGGAACAAAACCATATGATCATATCCTTAGATGCTGAAAAAGCCTTTGACAAAATCCAACACTCCTTTATGATTAAAGCCCTGGAGAAATCAGGAATACAAGGAGAATACCTAAATATAATAAAGGTGATTTGCAAGAGGCCAACAGCCAGTATCAAACTTAATGGATAAAAACTCAAAGCAATCCCACAAAAATCAGGAACTAGACAAGGATGTCCTCTCTCCCCTTATCTATTCAATATAGTTCTCGAAGTTTTAGCTAAAGCAATAAGGGAACGAAAAGAGATTAAGCGGATGCAAACTGGAAAAGAAGAAGTGAAACTATCCCTATTTGCAAATGATATGATTGTATACATAAGTGACCCACAAAATTCTTCCAAGGAACTACTACAGCTGATACACACCTTCGGCAATATAGCAGGATACAAGATTAACTCAAAAAAATCAGTAGTCCTTCTATACACTAAAGATAAAAGGGCTGAAAAAGAAATAAGAAAAACATTGCTCTTTATGATAGCTGCAAATAGCATTAAATACCTTGGAATAACTATAACCAAAGAAGTAACAGATCTGTTTGACAAAAATTTTAAATCACTGAAGACAGAAATTGAAGAGGATATCAGAAAATGGAAAGCTCTCCCATGTTCCTGGTTAGGTAGCATCAACACAGTAAAAATGGCAATGCTACCAAAAGCATTCCACAGATTCAATACACTTCCCATCAAAATCCCAACACAATATTTTTTGGACCTTGAAAGAACAATACTCAATTTCATTTGGAATAACAGGAAAGCCCGGACTGCCAAAACAATTTTGCTCAACAAAACTACTTCAGGAGGCATCACCATCCCTGACTTCAAGTTATGCTATATACCTACAGTAATAAAAATAGCCTGTTAGTGGCATAAAAACAAACTTGCAGATCAATGGAATAGAATTAAGGATCCAGACACTAACCCAAAAACCTATAAACACCTGATCTTTGACAAAGAGGCCCAAAATATTCAATGGAAAAAAAGATAGTATCTTTAACAAATGGTGTTGGCATAGCTGGTTGGAAGTGTGTAGAAAAATGCAAATAGATCCAATCTGCACCAAACTCAAATCCAAATAGATCAAATATCTCAACATAAACCTAGCCACTCTGAACTTGATAGAAAAGAAAGTGGGAAATACTCTTCTATGAATTGGCACAGGTGACCACTTCCTAAATATAACACCAGGGGCACGGACACTAAGAACAACAATCAATAAGTGGGATCTCCTGAAACTGACAAGCTTCTGTAAAGCCAAGGACACTGTCAATAGGATAAAACGACAGCCAACAGAATGAGAAACGATTTTCACCAACCCTACAAGTGACAGGGAACTGATCTCTAAGATATATAAAGAACTCAAGAATCTAGAGCTCAAAACCTTGAAAAACCTAATCAAAAAATGGGGTTCAGAACTAAAAAGGGAATTCTCAGCACAAGAATTACTAATGGCTGAAAGGCACATGAAAACGTGCTCAACATCTTTAGCCATCAGAGAAATGCAAATCAAAACAACTTTGAGATACCACCTGACACCTGTCAGATTGGCTAAGATAAAGGACACAGATGACAGCCTATGCCGGAGAGGTTGTGGAGCAAGTGGAATACTCCACTAGTGTTGTTGGGAATGTAAGCTTGTTCAGCCACTTTGGAATGCAGTATGGCAGTTTCTGAGAAAACTGGGAATCAATCTCCCCAAGGATCCAGCAATACCATTTCTGGGTATATACCCTAAAGATGCACAGTTTCACTCCAAAGGCATTAGTTCAACTATGTTCATAGCTGCATTATTCGTAATAGCAAGAACCTGGAAGCAACCTAGATGTCCCTCAACTGAAGAATGGATTAACAAACTGTGGTACATCTACACAATGGAGTACTACTCAGCAGTAAGAAAAAATGATAACCTAAAATTTGCAGACATATGGGTGGATCTGGAGAATATCCTCCTGAGTGAGGTATCTCAAACCCAGAAAGATAAGGAAGGGATGTACTCACTCAATAGTGGTCTTTAAACAAACAAACAAAAAAAAAAACCCCAAAAAAACAAAGCATGTCCAAGCTGCAAACCACAACCACTGAACAGTTTGGGATCAGAAACACCCTGGACTGACTCTTCGGATCCCACTCCACCTAGAGGACCACCTAACTCAGTCTCAATGTTGGGGGTAGAAAACTGGATCTGCCAGGAGGGGAGGCTGAACTGAGCAATATTGGGACATTGGGACCTTGGGACCTCCTGCCCATGCTGGAGAGGAGATGGGGAAATGTGGAGAAGAGTGAGTGACCTGAGGGGGTGGGAGGGGGATGGAACCTTGAATAAGGATATACATGGATAGAAAATGTGACTTTATTCATAATAAAAAAAAGAAAAAAAATATTTTAGTACTATGCCTTTGTTCTATATTTTTAATTGTAACTATAATAAGCTGTGGTGATTTTGTGCTATAGTACTACCTATTTAATGTTCTGTGTCCTTGTGTCTGGGTGTGTCTTTCCATAATTCATGAAAGTTTTCTTCTATTATCCTCACCTAGTTCTTGTTTATGTCATTGACCTGGGAGTCATTCCTTCTCCTATGTTTTTCATTTATTTATTTTTAATTTTTGACATTGTTTTCTTTAATTTTTGAGATTATAATATTATTTTATTATTTTGCTCTCTTTTTCCTTCCTTCAAGTCCCCCACCCCTACCCCATAGATATTGCCTTACTTTCCTATAAGGAGCTGCTTTTTTCATCAGTGGTTATTATATGCATTTATACATGTACATATATGTTCCAATATATGACCTGCAGTCTCCACTCTTATGTCTGTTTTCAGGACTCAGCATTTGGAATTGAATTATCATTGCTGTTCTGCTCTGAGGAGACAATTTCTCCTGCTCTCTTTATTTGTAACTAACCGATTTTGTGGGTTTTTTTCTTCCTAGTCACTTTAGATTTCTCTGTGTATGCTTTCCCCACCCACTTGGGCATATGTACTGGTATCATCTGTGTTCAGCTCATGTTTGGACAGGTGGGTAGATGAGTCTTTGTGAGTATAGCTTCTGACATGACTCAGATACAGTACTTTATTGAGCTCCCTGATTCTCTGGCTTTAACAGTGTTTCCACCATGTCTTCTGCAATATTCCCGGGGACTTAGGTACAGGAGCTGTTTTGCAGAGTACCTATTTGCAGGACTGGCTTCCACAACTCTGCATTTTCATTGACTATAGTTTTCTGTAGTGTTTTTTGTCTGATATAAAGAGAACTTCCTGATGAGGAATGAGGACTACACTTATCTATGGGTATAAAGGATTAAGCTGTTTAGTAAAGTGGTGATTGTAGATTCTCCTCCAAGACCCATGACTGACCTGGACCAATGGGTTGTTCTTCAATGAGGTTATTCTTCCATAGAGTCCTCAGGGGGAAGTGCCATGGCCTGGGAAAAAGAAGATAGAAGATAGAGAATATATGAGCCTAGATCAGCAGGTCTTACACAAACCATTTTTTATGTCAAGAAAGCTTATTAAGAAGTACAGAAGTTTATATACTATTTCCAAGGGAGAAATAGAACAAAATGGGAAATATCTACAAAGCAAAAACTATCATACTGTGGGATGAATTTAGCAGACAGCTAACGTGACAGTGTTGGACTGGAAGAACACAGTATATCTCAAGAACATTACAGACCAAGCACACTGCCACCTTGGGATAACCATAGTCCTTGTAGTAGGAAAAGTTGGAATCTCAGGATCTAAAGCCTCAGTTCCCTCAAGGCCTTGTCCCCAGGTTATTACCAACTCTCACAAACATATTTATGGTTTCACATTAGAAGGTGTGTTTTTTCTCCCTACATCAGGATCTCAGGGGAAGGCTCCCAAGGCCCTAGCTCTGGACTGATATTGGCTCTGCCAAGCATATTCCTGATTTTGAGAAGGAACTATGTTCCCTTTCCATAATCAGGCCTTGGGGAAAGCTGTGGATCAGCTCAGTACTCAACACATGACTTACTAGGAGCTGACTGTGTTTCTAGTATCAGTTATGATTTCCTTTGAGCTTGTCTTAAGTGCAATCATAAAACTATTGGTTATTGTCAAGTTTGTGTGCCGCTGCTGTATTATTGGGGTTATTATGCTTAGTTTTTATTTTTCATGATGTCTCATAGTTTCTCCCTGTTCCTTTAATGTGTGTGTGTGTGTGTGTGTGTGTGTGTGTGTGTGTGTGTGTGTGTGTGTGTTTCATATAGCTTGGCTTAGTGGCTAAGAGCATTTGTTACTCTTGCCGAGGCATGGGTTTGGTTTCCAACATTAATGTAATGGCTCACAACAATCCCTATGCCAGGGGATCTGATTTTCTATTCTGACCTTCAGAGGCACCAGACATTTATATGCATGCAACCAAAATATTTATACACATAAAGTAAAATAAATGTCTATTTGTTTACATTCTTTGCTTAATCAGCCTAATTCCTCTCTTTTCATCTTCAAATGCTAGTATTCTAGTTTCTCCATTCTATATTTAAAGTTCTGAGTTTTCTCATCTAGTTGAGATTTTTGTTTTCTCTTAATTTCTGCTTAAGTCCTCAATGTTTCTATCTCATTACTGAATCCATACCTCCAACTCTGGATTGTCTTTGTCATTTAATTTGGTCACATGTTTGTGCTATCTTGGCTATCCATCTGACAATGTTTATTGCTATCATCTTCAAATGCATGAAACTGTATATCCTTTAAACTAATTGCATTATTTGTTCCACTTTTTGGTAATTATTTAAGTTCTATGTCTCAGGGTTCATCTAAGTAATGTCTTGGCCTTTCTTATTGTTTGCGTTTTTGTGCCATGACCAGGTCTAGACCGATGCAGGGGCTGCATCTATAAGTGAGGATGAGCTGGGCTAGAAATGTAGGGATGGCAGAGGTGTGCTAGGCTCTAAATGAACTTACCAGGAAAGGCTACTGCGCAAGATAAACTTCTGGAGGTGGGCCTGGGAAAATGGAAATGGTGCAGTCAGTCTTAGATTGATATGCTTACCAGGAAGAGCCAGGGCAGGAGCATACATGAATGAAGCAGGGGCTTAGGGTGTGGGGGCAGCACAGGCATGCTTGATTCTGAAGGTGCCCACCAAGTTTAAATATTATTTAAAGGCAACAGTCATGCATGTTGGTGCATTAACATATATTCACACAAAATATTCACACACATAAAATGTTTTTTCATCCTTTGCTTAGCTATTCCAATTCATCTACTTTGTCTTCAGATCCCAGTATCCTAGCTTCTCCCTGGTAGATTTGAATGACTCGTGTGTGTGTGTGTGTGTGTGTGTGTGTGTGTGTGTGTGTGTGTGTGTGTGTAGTTTTTGTGTACATGTGCGTACATACAGACTCATATCATATGTAAGAAGGCCCAAGAACAGCTTGCAAATGAGACATTTAGTTCTTTTCTTCCACTATATAGGTACCTGGGATAGAACTAAGGTTATGAAGCTAAGAGGTAAGCACAATTACTTATTAAGACTTCTCAGCAAAACTGGGCAGTGATAGTACAATTATGGAAATATTTTAAGAAAAAGTACTCAACTTTTTTAGCCATCAGAGAAATGCAAATCAAAACAACTTTGAGATACCACCTGACACTTGTCACCTGTCAGAATGTCTAAGAATAAAAACACTGATGACAGCCTATGCTGGAGAGGTGGCAGAGCAAGGGAAACACTCCTCCATTGTTGGTGAGAGTGTAAACTTGTTCAGCCACTCTGGAATGCAGTATGGTGGTTTCTCAGAAAACTGGGAATCACTCTCCCCAAGGATCCAGCAATACCACCTCTAGACATATACCCTAAAGACGCACATTCATATTCCAAAAGCATTAGCTGAACTATGTTCATAGCAGGATTGTTCATAATAGCAAGAACCTGGAAACAATCTAGATGCCCCTCAACTGAGGAATGGATTAACAAGCTGTGGTACAACTACGCAATTGCGTACTACTCAGCAGTAAGTAAAAATGACATACTAAAATTCACAGGCAAATGAGTGGAATTGGAGAATATCCTCCTGAGTGAGGTATCACAAACCCAGAAAGATAAGCAGGGGATGTACTCACTCATTGGTGGATTAAAAAAAAAAAAAAGATGTCATTGTTTACAAGAACTCAAGGCTAGAACATAGCTAAATGACACAGTGCTTCACTTCTGCATTGATGGCCTCTGGCAGGAATATGGATGAGGAAGGACTCGTTTTCTTTAAGGGTCTGGCCAGAGGGAGTTTAATTATGCTCCAGAACGTAAATGAGCAGCGTGAATGGATTTTTTTTTAAAAAAAAATGGGGAGATATGAATGGTGATGAAACTGAGAGGACTGAGAACTGAGTTTGATGGGGTTCATGATATAAAATCAACAAATAATAAATAAAAATATTATGCAAAAAGTAAAAGTCAAAACAGAAAAAAAGAAATTTCAGAATAAAGCATTCCTCTCATTATTAAAATTCAAAACCAATTAAAATACTAGGAAATAAGAGTTTAAGCAATTATATCAAAGAATATCAGCACAATTATTTTTATGTTTTAATTATGTTGGCTGTTTACATGTTGCCACAGTATAAATAGTGAATAATACTATGCACATATCAATTACAGGTGATAGGTTAAAACTTTTTCTAAGGATAACACTTTAGAAGTTCAATTAATTATTTCATGACCTCGAATGAGGATTGTTAAAGACTTTTCAACATAATGTAAACTATATTTTAGAAAGTTCTGCAAATTTGCATTGCCGGCAAAGTAAAAACTATTTATATCTGCTATATTAATTGCTTTATATTTTCTTATGTGGGAAATTTTGGAGCTCTTTTTCTTTTTGACCCATTCCTCATTCAGTAATGAGTTGTTTAATCTGTGTGTTGCATAAAGATGTGTTTGTTATCCATTTGAAGTGTTACTTGCATAGAGTAATTTCAGACTTCCTGAATTTTTAGGTATGTGTTTTCCATCTCATGCTGTGGTCTGTTGTAGAGAATCTGCCACGCTGTTGAATTGAATATATACTCTTTGTTGATTATGTTACATATTGTGTAGATACCTGTTAGGTCCATATGATGTATGAGTTAATTCTGACGTACATCTATTTTTTGTACAGATCACCTGTTTATTGGAGGAAGTAATGTATTGAAATAACCTAGTATTAATGGTTTGATGTTAATCTGTGTATTTGAGTCCTGTAGTACATGTTACTATAAATTTATTAGAATAGCACTGTTTTTGATTAGTTGTTCTTTTGATTGGAATAGCATGTTTCATATTGTTAAGAGTTTAGTCTGAAGTCTATTTTGTCAAGAATTATGATATCAATGACTGTTTCCTTTCCAGTCCCATTTGATTTGAGTATTTGTTAGTCCTTTTGTTCTAAGGCAGTGACATGTTTAAAGCTGTGTTTCTTTCTTTCTATTTATTTATTTATTGGTTTTTATCAAGACAGAGTCTCACTATGTAGTTCTGGCTCTACTGTAGCTCACTAGGAAGACCAGACTAGCCTTGAAATCAGAGATCCACCTGCCTCTGGCTTGTTTATTATGTGTTCAAAGACATGAAATACTAAGCCCAGTTTAAAGCTATGTTTCTTATGGATAACAGATACATAGATTTTGTTTTGTGATTGGGTAAGCGAGCTTGTAGCTTTTGATCAGAAAATTGAGACTGTTAACATTTAAAGTTATTATTGAGTAGTTTGTGTTGGCTGCAGTCATTATCTTGTTGATTTTTAGTGTTCTTGTTTGTGTTCTGGTAGTATTTTGTGTGTAGTTATGATGGCTTTCCATTTTTATTTAGGGCTTCTGCACTGTGCACATTCCTCTGCCTAGTCTCAAATGTTGTATTCTGTCTTTTATAAAGTTTGGTTTATTTGCATATAGATTTTTATTGTTGTTTTTTCATATTATGAAAAGTTTCTTTTTTTTAACTACAATGGTTTTTTTTTCTGGTTGTATTATTCTAGGATGGCCAACCTGGTCTTTTATAAGTTGTAATGTACTGACATACACAGAAATCATAAAAACAGAAAACCAGAAATGTGTGTGTGTGTGTGTGTATGTGTGTGTGTGTGTGTGTGTGTGTGTGTGTGTGTGTGTGTGTGTAAGACCTATGAGGTTATAGAAACAATGAATTTGCTTAAACAAACTATTATGGATCAAAGAACCTCCAAAAATGCAACAAAGTTCATTTTGTGTTGGGAATCTACTGCTGTGAATGGATCTGCCATGATGGACTGTATAGCCAATAGCGAATAGAGGAAGAGAAGGAAAACAGGTCTCTCCAGGTGTTTTGCTAAGAAAATGGAGATGACACTGGGGAATTGGAATTGGAGGACCAGAAAGAGAATAAAGGTCACCTACCTAATTTCCTGGCCACTCTTTCCAGTATGTTCCCAAAAGAGAGTGTTTAGGGTATTGGGAGGCTGAAACTGAAGGATGGAGCAAGGAAGGAAGGCTATAGGATAAGATATGCTTAGTGCCCTTGGAGTGGGTGCAGAAGGGAAGGAGAAGTTACAACAGGCAGTCTGCTACCATACTCAGGATAAGATTGAGGGATTGGAACTGAAGGATATGAAGGAGAGTGAAAATCACCTACCTGATAATCTGGACACTGTGGCCAATGCATTTCCAGGAAAGGGTGTCTTGTGTGTTAGCAGTGAGACCACAATAAAGTTCAATTTATCAACCATATGCAGTAAGGCCTGATAAAAACTTAATCATAAAATAGAACAATTACACTTTTTGCTGTCATAAAAGCTGTAGGAGTGTGGCCTTTTTTGAAAGAGTCTATGTAAACATTGACGATTTCAGATTTTTTTGTTTTACCCCATGCACTCAAGATTATAAAATTAAAATGGAAGATAAGGTAACACAGAATTATAAGTCTATGGGTTAAATGAACAGAAATTATTCTTTCAAAGTTTTTAGGCTGCAATAAAATTGCTGTCAGGGTTCCACATTCTGCTGCCTCCATGAAAGAAGCGCGTTGCTTTTTCCATTTTCAGTAGACCCAGATCCTCATTAGCTGCCTCAGGCCTTCTCTGACTCTGTGCTACTAACTAAAATGCTGTCTGTGCATGGCTTTCTATTTGCATGCTCTCCTTTTCTTAGAAAGAAACCAGATGCATTGAACGAAGGAACACCCTTATCATTTCATGTTTTTATACTTGTACAGTCTTTATTTCCAAATATGCACAAGTTCCTGATGTTGAGGTGAGTTAAAGAAAGCTTGGAGACAAAATTAATGTTTTAAGAGTTTATTAATTGAATAAGGATATACAAGGATAGAAAGTGTGACTTCTTTGTTCATAATAATAATAATAATAGTAATAAAAAGTTTATTAATTGAAAAGTATCAATTTAAAAGGAGGTTACTTCTGCTCTGAAAATCATTGATAGTTTCCTGTAGAATTCTAAGCAGTAGCATATACTCAAGCGACAATATTGAGGAACACCTATGACTTAGAGCTGGGTTTTTCAAAAACATGCCTCAGCATTAACTATAAAATCTCCAAAGTAGTAAAGTCAGACCCATGGGTATGTGTGGCCACTTTAAATGAGAATGCCTTAGGATAAACTCTCCTGGTAGCTTTTGGGGGGTCAATATCCACACTTGCACAATATTGTCTGTATTGAAAGCTCTGATCACTTCTGTATCGCCATATGTTGCTATTACTAGTCTAAAGGGTTAGAAATAGTTCTTATAGTTTAACTACATATAAATAGCTTTCTTAAATTGACACTCTTTCATTGTATCTCATGATGTTATAGATCAGAATTTTAAGCACATATTCTCTGATTGTTTCTCTCCTTCCTGAGGCATTAACTGGGATCACTTGTTAATGTACAGCCAGCAGCTGAATTGCTCTAAGAAGTAGAAATTGTAAAATGCTTTGTCAAGTGCTTAGGGTCTGTGAATAGGAAGCCAGGATTTGAATAAAACTGAGTACCTTTTCTATTCCATGTAATTTTGCAGACTTTGTACATGCTTTTTCCCACCAGTGTGAGTAGCTTTCTTAATTATCTGCCAAGATCTCAACAGTACATAAATTAGAGAATTATTATCTGATCTCAGCAGTAAAGTGTCATTTCCCTGATGACCTGGCTATTTTTATGTCAACTTCATACAAGCTTTGAAATAGCATTCAAATGGACGTGTGGAAACCGTTTTAAACTCTATATTCTAATTGTTCCAACCATATTATCTGTATACTTTTATGGTTGCAGTATATTTACATCATAAAACCTCAGCACATATTTATTAACCACAACCAGCTAACATACTCAGCTAAATGTCCACTTGACCTCATTCCTGACTACCTCCTCTATATTTTCTCTATCCTTGTGCACACAACCATTTTCATCCAACTATTAAAGTTCACTAAGTTCTGTCTTGCCATCAGTCTGTGTTTCCTCATATTTCCCCTCTGCCTATAATACTCCTGTCACATCACCAATGAGAAACAGATAATCTCTCATGTGTGAGCATAATTGTCATCTCCACAGTTGTGACATTTCTCCTGAACACCCAATCTAAAGTGACCTACTGTGTACACAGGTATTTGTACAGATATTTTATGAGGGTGATATTTCTGTCAATGATTACTGTCATATAGATGGAGTTGCTATATTTAATCTTAGCACTAAACCACTGCCAAACATTGAAATTGAACTTTTTCGCTCTTACTGATGAGATTTCTGTTTTCAGATCTGTATTTCCTGTTACTTCCTGCATCAATTTAGAAAACTGTATAGAGTATTAAAAGTTTACTAAAGATAAAACAAAAATGTGACTCTCAGCAGAATGGATGGCCACTATTCAGCTTTTTTTTTCCTAAGCAATCATTCGTTTTCAAATGCAAAGTGAATTTTAAAGTAATGCCATGAAATATTAATATGTGCAATTAATATATTGACAGATATTTGATTCTGTTATTCTTCATTTCACCATTTTTTTTTAATCTGCAGTGATAATGGAGCACCAGAAATGTTACTCTCAGGCAAGCTGTACTGTTTGTCATCAATTAGGCATGGCATGCGTTCAATAGGCACATAACTGTATAGATAAAATTTTGGAAATTTCTCTCCTCAGAGAAAATGCTTTGCAAGATGTATTTACAAGGTGACTCTCTATGTCTCTCTCCCTCTCCCTCTCCCTCTCCCTCTCCCTCTCTCTCTCTCTCTCTCTCTCTCTCTCTCTCTCTCTCTCTCTCTCTCTCTTTCTGTGTGTGTGTGTGTGTGTGTGTGTGTTTATGCTAAGCAAGCTGTGATTTTGTATCAACTGTAGGAAATGGGACTAAATCAATTCAATTATGTCAGCTATATACTAGCAACAAAATAAGGCTGCAAAGCACTTTTCATTGATTCTATTTTTCAGGTATAATATGATCTGTGAGCTACCTTTAGGTTATATAACAGTGGCCAGTTTTGATTCTTGGCTTAAAAAAGCACACCCAAATGAAATAATTACTTGCTACCTAAATAGATTTAATTATTATAATTTTATAACAGTAAACAAAACCATCAAGCAAACCAGTTATTCTCCTCACCTGGTACTTAGCAATGATTGTTATGTTGAAAGAAAATGAATAAATACTTCTGGGGTGTTCAAAAGGGCCAATACAGCTGCCTCAAAAAAATGTTTAGATCTTTGTTAATTTATCTGTTGTAGCACATGCTAGATTCCTTTTTTTAAAAAAAATATACTTAGTTTGTTACCTGCATGGGAACATACACTTCACTGTTGTTTTTCCCAGAGAGTCAGGATTTTACTTTTTTGTTGACAAAAGATTACAATTTATTGGTGTATTGAATTTAATTATAAGCCATAAAAAAACAGTGCAATGTATTGTGTGCTGTGTGTGTTAATGCAAGTATTTTCAAGTAAATTAGTATGAAATGTATGTATAATTGTTTCATGCAAATACAGAAACCTGAAACCTTGGGGCCAGCACAATGGTTGGTAGGTCAGGGACAGGCAAGGGCCTGTCAATCTGAGTTTCATTCCTCGTGTCACATGAAGGTGGAAGGAGAGAGCCCGCTCCATGAAATTGCCCAGACCTCACTTTGAGTATTGTGGCATTTTCTCCCTCCAAATAGAAAATTATATGAAAAATTAAAGCCATTTGTAGTATAAATACCTCTTTGAAGTTTGAACTGTATGGAAAATTTGATTTTTCTTAAATATAGACACTAATGGATTCAGTGATAATCAAGAATATTACTCAGATATGTTATCTACTAGCAGATCTCTAAGACCCTTATAAACACAATGGTAAATTTTGAATATTATTATTTATCTAGAACAAGTTTCATTCATTAAAAAGTAACACTAAACTATCAAACCTATATAGAACTTTGGAAGATGATTATCTCAGCCAAAGTCTATCTGCTTCTGAACCTAGGACAATATATTAGAAACTCTTCACAGGTCTTTGGATGTTTAAGGGGAAAAGATGAGCCCTGATAAAGATATTTCTTCTAGAATTCATTTGAAAGCCAGGAATTCAGAACATACTGGGCATCAGGTCACACATATGGTTGTATGAAACATCACAATATTAGCTTCTCACAAGAAAATTTAACTATTCATAATGTTATCATATTCTCTTTAGTAATTAGAAGCCAGTCAATACAGAATTTTTATTTTAGGACAAAGAAATATAAAATAACAGAGCATATTTGTTTATCTAGTCACTAATTTATTCGCTTTTAACTATAAACTGGAACATCTTGAACTTCTTTATCTGAATAAAAAATGATATTAATTGTAGAGATCTTCTCAGCCCTTTCTACCCTTAGTGCCCCTGTTCCTTTGATTGGGATGGATTTTTTTAATGCTTCTATCTCCAATCTTGTAAAAGTTGCACTGGTAAGACCTACAGTGGTCATTTTTTCTTTAGCATTGGGTTGCAAGTAATGAGCCCAGCATAGCACTCACAGCCATGAAATGGCTCTGAAAGCCAGAAAATTAGTGCGACTTTGCTAGAACAAAAGTAGTGCTTGTCCGTTTCAGTATAAAATTTCCAAGTCTGGGAACACAATTACAGACATCCAGAATAATATGTTTGAAAAGTATGTTGAATAGTTATATTATTCAACAATAGTTGAATAATTACAATATATAGTTACGATAGTTTGAATAATTACAAAGTCACAGATGCTTATTTGAAGGTGGTTCAGAGTTCTCCTCATTCCTCTGCACTGCACCCCCCACCTATTTAGCCAGAGTGCCTACAGATAGACTTGTCCACCCAGATTCCATGCTCATCTCTTAAGCATCTTCATATCTTTAAAGAAGTATAATGTTTTGACTTGTTACCACTTTTTTTTCTACTAAGCAAAAGGAACAAAGGCAGGACAAGCTTTGTAAAAGGTGTTAGGACTATGACATGATTTCATGTGCCCTGACCTACTGGCTTTATTCTTACCCCATTTGACTGAATTCATTTCTACTTGACTCCTTGGTTTGTTCTTAACTCAGCATAATTTGATGTGGACACTCAGCTATAGGTGGTTACACCAACATAAATTCTCACAGTGGACAGGCTCAGTCGGTGTTCTCCATCATCCTTACTTGACCAGTGACTTAAAAGCTAGTATGGGAATGCTATTCACATTCTTGTGATTTCAGATATGGACAAATGTAAGTGAACTAATAAACTTAATTCTATTGAAAAAATATATTGGGGTCTATTTGTAAATTTTTCTAGACTTCCTATTTTGTTAAACAGAACATGTTAATATCTAATATTTTCCTGTTAAGTCAGAAGATACATGTTAATAACCATTGGCTTAAAGGTACTAGCTGGATTGTTTAAGAGATGCAAGCCTTATGATAATTCTAAATAAAAACATCCACATTAACAGGAGTTAAGTCATTTTGCCAGCACAGATTCTTCATTTCAGGGGATGAAAGTTGTACTAACATTCAGGTTCTTCCTGAAAACTTATCAGTTCAGCCTAACCATAAAAAAACAGACACACCCAAATTACAGAGAATTCTAAAAATTAGTTGTCAAATACTACTCAGAAACAATCAAAGCAATGTCAAGCTACGGAATTCTGAGCAACTGTCCTGTGTAAGACAAGTTGGCTAGTGATCCACAATGACAAGAGTGAGATCCTGGAATACACAGTGAATAGTAAAGGAAATATAAGGAAAATCCAAGCCTGAAAATGATATGTATCAGTGTTGGTACCTCACTGCTTATGCAAAGTGAATTTTATTGTTAGAAGTTAACAATGGAGGAAACTGAGCAGAAAACATTGAAACACTTCATATTGTACAAATCTTGTGTTAAATTATTCCAAAATAAAATGTTTATTAAAAATATATAGGAGATATAGTTGGATAAATTTTAAAGAATGTTTTCAGAGAAATATCCTTTGGTTTATAAATTCTATAATTTGTGACAGTTCTCACATCTGCTAGTTTAAAATTCATTGCAGTTTTCCTGCCTTTAAGAAAAATGCATTTAATTATCAGTGATATTCAACTTCAGCTTGTTAAGATGAATGACTTGAACCTGTCAGCCACCCTTTCTACCAGCATGCCAAAAGGAACTGAAATGGAATGGTCTTATTACCCTACCTGCTTTTCTCCAACTGCTTCAATTAATTGATGACAGTTTGAGCTCTTATTAATCTTTCTGGATTCTTCTGTAGGAAGCAGAAAAGGGTAATATGATCTCATTGTATGTAACTAATGTATGTGATTATTGAAATTGATTCGCCCAACCAAAGCATAAATTATTTAGGCTTTGATGAATGTGTTGAAAACAGAGGATGTTCAAACAGATAAAGATCAACACTTGTTCTTTTTTTCCCCTTTATAAAACTCCATTTTGTGCTTATTGGTAAGTGTTCTTGCATCATTTCTGTAAAATACTAGGACAAAAAAACAGGGATGATATTGGTATTAGCATGAGAGCCGCAGCAAGTACAGAAGTAAGCAAAGGGACACAGTCAGATGTGGTAGGTAGCAATTACTGATGTTGCTTTGATGGGAAATTTTGCCAAGCTAAGAGAAACCTACTGTCTTTTCCAAGAATATTTTCCCATAGATACTGTTTGGTACTGAAGGTTCCTATCTTAATGCAGGTCCTCTTATAGAACACCATTGATTAAATTGAAAGAGAAGAAGATATGAAGCCAATTGTTCTTCAAGTTCTAATTCTGTCATGGATGTTTTTGCATTTGATGTTTGGTGTATACTTAAAATACTGAAAGTGTAAAATTTAATATGAAACTATAGCTTTAATTCAGTACACCTATTTTAATTATATAGACTTCACTGAGCTGTATAAACTTTGAGTGCGGTTAATTTTGGTATGTGATCTTTTAATTTATTTGAACATGTTTATACTAAATTTTCCTTAAAAAATTAAAAATCCATAAACACATTTTTCAGCAAAAAGAGTTTACCAGCATTTCTAATCTAGGTGTGACGTCGCTGCTAGTGAGAATACAAATATGAGGAAATGATTGATTTCTTTGGTTGAGAAGGCAGATTTCTACTGAGCTATTAATTTATCATATGCACAGTGCACAGTGTTCAATTACTCATTAGTCAGTTCTTTGAAGGCTTATGAATTTGTATAATTCTTTAGAGACAGCATTCAGTAGGAGTCCAAATTTGGATACAGAAGAAATATTGGTTATTGAAGGACCTTGTGTTATTCTCTAATCTTTCTTTACTTTTTCTTATAACAATGCACATGAGATACAAATGAGAAAATTTGGGGTTCAAGACATAGACTTATGGAGGGTGAAATAATATCTATAACCACTAAATGGTTTCTTTTCCTATTTATCATGCTGCTTTTCTGTGTAAGATACTATTGTGTATAAGAAAGGCGGAGTTGTTGCTTGTTTACTCTCCATAAAATCTTCTGAGGGTAATAATGAACTTTAGACACTTAGATCATGCAACCATCTTGTAGATCTGCTATAATCCCCTATAAAAATGTACTATCTCAGTGATGACACTACCACATAGTGAGGGCCTATAATAAAAGCAAGATGTACAAGTTATACCAAGGGGGAGGAAGTCTGGAAAGTGATACAAGTTCATCAGCATTTAAACATGATGAAAAACGTGTTTCTATTTTTAATTACACTAGAAAATCATTACTGAACTCCTTACTGAGATTTGTACTTAGCTCCCAAAATCAGCATTGTATAAACTGCTCAGTGGAATTGTACAGTTTTTATCAATGTGGCTAAGATAGTGCCAGATCAAGGTAGAGATGACAGTCTGTGGAAATAGATATGTGGATGACTGACAAGTAGGTATTTTTATATACAAATGGTACATGTATGTATAAGCATTTTCTGCATATCCCCAGAGATATTAATACAGGAAGGGAATGTTATAATTTATGTTATTGGCTAAATATTATTTTATGTAAATCAACCATAAAATCAAGGCCCTTTAGTGTGCTTTCATATAAAGAAGAGTATGTTAGAATAATTATTTTAGGAATATAATTTGTTTTAACAAAGAGAACAATACAAATAATCAATTAAAGAGTAGGTTCTTTGAGAAAGTCAACAAGATAGATAAACACTTATCCAAACTAACCAAAAGGCAGATATAGATTATCAAAGTTAATAAAAACAGAAATGAAAAGAGGGACATAACAACAGAACCCAGGAAATCCAGAGAATTATTAGGTCATACTTAGAAAATCTATACTCCACTAAAAGGGAAAACCTAAAAGAAATGGACAGCTTTCTTGATAGGTACCACTTATCAAAATTAAATTAAGAACAGATAAATGATCTAAACAGACCTATAACCCCAAAGGAATTGAACCTGTTATTAAAAGTGTCCCAAATAAAAGTAAATCCCAAGAACATATGGTTTCAGTGCAGAATTCTATCAGACATTCAAAGAAGAACTAATACCAATACTCCTCAAACTGTTCCATATAGCAGAAACTGAAGGAACTCTGCCAAACTCTTTTTATGAGGTCACAATTACCCTAATACCCAAGTCACTCAAAGATGCAACAAAGAAAGAGAATTACAGACCAATCTCCCTCATGAACATTGATGCAAAAATACTCAACAAAATTCTGGCCAATCGAATACAACATATAAAAAAAAGTATTCCACAATTATCAACTAGGCTTCATCCCAGAGAGGCAGGGATGGTTCAACATACAAAAAACTGCAAATGTCATTCATCATCTGAACTTATTGAAGGAAAAAAAACACATGATTATTTCCTTGAATGCTGAAAAGGTATTTGACAAAATCCAACACTCCTTCATGATAAAAGTCCTGAAGAGACCAGGAATACAGGGAAAATGCCAAAATATAATAAGAGTTATTTAAAAGAAGCTAAAAGGCAACATCAAACTAAATGGAGAAAAATTCAAAGCAATCACACTATAATCAGGAACAAGACAAGGCTGTCCTCTCTCCCCTTATGTAGTCTGTATAGTTCTCAAAGTTTAGCTAAAGCAATAAAAGAACAAAAGGAGATTAAGGAGATATAAATTGGAAAAGAAGAGGTAAAACTTTCTCTATTTGCAAGTGTTATGATTGTATATGTAAGTGAACCCCAAAATTCTGAAGGTAACTCCTGCATCTGATAAACACCTTCAGCAGTGCAGCATGGTACAAGATTAACTCAAAAAAATTAATAGTCCTCCTATATACTAAAAATAAAATGGCTGAAAAATATATAAGGGAAACAACACCCTTTATAATAGCTGCAAATAGCATCAAATATCTCAGCATAACTCTATCCAAAGAAGTAGCAGATCTGTTTAACAAAAACTTTTAATCACTGAAGAAAGAAATTGAAGAGGATATCAGAAGATGGAAAGATCTCCCATGTTCCTGGATAGGTAGGATCAACATAGTAAAAATAGCAATCCTACTAAAAGCAATCTACGTATTCAATGCAATTCCCATCAAAATCCCAAAAAAACTTTTTATAGACCTTGAAAGAACAATACTAAACTTCATATGGAATAACAGGAAGTACAGAATTGCCAGGAAAATCCTGCTCAACCAAATAACCCCCGGAGGCATCAGCATCCCTGACTTCAAGCTATACTATAGAGATACAGTAATAAAAACAGCCTGGTACTGGCATTGAAAACAGAATTGTGGATCAATGAAATCCAATCACAAATCCAGACCTTAACTCACACACCTATGAACACCTGATCTTTGACAAAGAGGCCTAAAAAATTCAATGGAAAAAAGATAGTATTTTAAACAAATGCTGTTGGCATTTGTATGTAGAAGAATGCAAATATATCCAACCCTACTACCCTGCACAAAAGTCAAAACCAAGTGTATCAAAGACCTCAACATAAACCCAGCTACACTGAACTCGATAGAAAATAAAGTGGGAAACACTCTTTAACGCATTGATGTAGGTGACCACTTCCTAAATATAACACCAGTAACACAGGTATTAAGAACAACAACTAATAAATGGAACCTCCTGAAACTGAGAAACTTCTTTAAGCAAAGGACACAGTCATTAAGACAAAACAACACGCCACAGAATGGGAAAAGATCTTTACTAACCCTACATCTGACAGAGGACAGATCTCTAAAATATATTCAAACTCAAGAAACTAGAACCCCAAAACCTAAATAACCCAATTAAAAAATTAAAAACCTAAATAAAACCAATTAGGTTCAGAACTAAAAAGGAAATTCTCAACAGAAGAATTATAAATGGCTGAAAGGCATGTGAAAAAGTGCTCAACTTCTTTAGCCATCAGAGAAATGCAAATCAAAACAACTTTGAGATACCACCTTATACCTATCAGAATGGCTAAGATCAAAAACAGAGTAGAGTTAGGGTTAGGGTTAGGGTTAGGGTAACAGAGGAGGGCATTAGAGTACTGGAAGGTGGAGTTAACACCCTGAGACACCTAACATAGGTCTGGCACCTGCATTAGGTCTTCTACAACAGCAACAAGTACTTTTAACCATGTATATATCTCTCCAATCGTTTTTTTTTATGTAAAAATGTAAGTACCAAAGACACCTTAAAGACGATCAAAACGAATATGAACTATGGAAGAGAGGAAGGCCAGCAGGGGTGGGGAAAGAAGTTTTGATGTTGTTCCGTGTCAGATATATTTTGTTCCCCAAATCCTAAGTCTTTCCCTTGTGAACATGCCGTCTGTAATAGCTCAGTGATTGAAGTAGTCTCTTTGGAATACTGTAGCAATATAATTCAAGTTTAAATAAAAAGCAAGAGAAGTATGCACAGCTAAAAGCCCTGGTCAAGATGTGGCCTTGCCCATTATTGTCTCTGTTCCTCTCAAGGTGGTGGGATAACTTTGTCAAAATAGTGAAGGTGTGAAATATGTTCCTAGAAGAGGGGTTCACCCTCTGGCTGGCACAGGCTTCAGCCTTTTTCTCTCCCCTACATGAGATTTCTAGGGAATTTCTGATTTGCCTGGTTTATTGTTATTGTTATTATTGTTATTATTATTATTAGATACTTCCTTAGCCAATTGGAGCAGCACAAGTATCTTCCTTTGGAATAGCTGCACCCCTGAAACAGTGGGTCTAGAAGTTACCAATTTAGCATGTGCATGGGCAGATACATAAGTGGTTATGAGCTCTCACAAAAATAACATCAACCTATCCTTAATCTAATATAGTAGGTTCAGTGATTAAAAAAGAATTTCTCTGTTTTGAGTCTTTGGATCCATACCCCACAAAGATTCTGGGACTATGTAGGTAAGGATATGACTGGCTAGGTTCTGCTGGAACTTGAACTTATAAAGTTTGTGATCATTAAGAAACATTACATTTCAGACTAAGTTTGTGATATTTTTAGTCTGTGCTTATCTTAAATTTTATTGAAAATAATATGAAATAGATTTTGCCAAGTGCTTTGGAAGTTTGAATAAATTGGAGGAGGAGTATATACTCCCAGCCTCACTTTGCTCATTGTTCTCTTCATCATGTAGACAGTTTTCCTTGGAATCATTACAATAGCGGGTTTGTACCAGGAAGATAAGAGGCTATGTATATTTTCATCAGGAATCTCTATTTCTCATCCACTCATAAATAACTCCAAGTAACAGTTTCACATATGTCAAAATATTGCCCCACAAAATCCACATTGGCATAACTAAAGTATTTGGGGAAATCATGAGGATTTCTATTACTAAAAACAATAAAAAGAAAAATCAAATCTAAAAGTGCTCTCTCAGTGGCTATGGTTTGAACCAAAATACTTCTGAACTGACAAAACAGATATATAGGTCTTTCTTAATAATTCTATCATTGGAGTATGAGTCTATTATAATACAATGTACTAAGCAATACAGTCTCTTAAATGTATACCTTTTCACATGATTTCTTCTTAATAAATTGACTAAATATATAATTATGTTTTATATAAAATTGTCACAGAAAATCAAACATTAATCACTATTTTTGTTATAAATTTTGAGATAGAATTTTAATAAAATTACATATGTTAAGTCATGATATGCCATAATCTTTCAAAATATCTTTTAAAGATTTGTTAATATTTTATACTTAAATGGCTTTATAGCTTCTTAGTAGAAAGTTTTAGTATTTATGTATTCATCTGCCTATAAGAACACAAATTCACAAATTTAATGGTTTATCCCATGAGAACCAAGAATGTTCCTTGAGCCAATCTGCAAATTAAATGCTGAGGATAGGAAGAATCACAGTAACAAAGAAGCTGGGACCTTTTGTTGGAACCTCATCATTTTGGCACCAATTCTTACCATTTTACACTGCTTGAATTAAATGACCTCGTCCTTAGACTGTTGAACATCCCTTGTGTGTGACCTGATCATTGGAATCTAAGTCACTTCCTTCCTCTTCGCTTTATCAATCTATGCATGTATTCATTCATAGCCTGTCCCAAAGTACATTTTTCTTTCTTCTTTTTCCACAGCTGTTTTGTGACACTGAAGAAGTGACACACGCCACAGAGGGTGTGGACTGGGAAGACAGAGATGTTCCGGGAGCACTGGTTGGAAATGTGGTACACACACGGATTACCAGCCCTCTGCGTCTGTTTGTCAAACAGCCTCCAGGTCCAAAGCCTGCATATACAGACAGCATGGAAAACTTCTGGGATTGGCTGACCAACGTCACCGAGATTCAAGAGCCACTGGCAAGAACTAAAAGACGACCAATAGTAAAAACAGGAAAATTTAAGAAAATGTTTGGGTGGGGTGACTTCCATTCTAACATTAAAACTGTCAAACTTAACCTGCTCATCACAGGGAAAATTGTCGATCATGGAAATGGAACATTCAGTGTTTATTTCCGACACAACTCAACAGGCCTGGGCAATGTTTCAGTGAGTTTGGTACCTCCCTCTAAAATAGTGGAATTTGAAGTATCTGCCCAGTCTACCTTGGAGACCAAGGAATCCAAATCTTTCAATTGCCGTATTGAGTATGAAAAAACAGATCGGGCAAAGAAGACTGCTCTGTGCAATTTTGACCCATCTAAGATCTGCTATCAGGAGCAGACCCAGAGCCATGTATCCTGGTTATGTTCCAAACCCTTTAAGGTCATCTGCATTTACATTGCCTTCTACAGTGTTGATTATAAACTTGTGCAAAAGGTTTGTCCTGACTACAATTACCATAGTGAGACACCATACTTATCTTCTGGATGAATCTTTTCTCACTAATAGAACTGAAATACTTGTGTCAATTTACCTAAAACACCCAAGAAACAGGCCCAATCTCCATGGCAAAAGATCCCTTTTATTTCTGGCACTGGACTACAATTCATTGTCCAGTTTCCAAATTAAAAAATACATATATTTATATTCAAATGTGAACTGCATTTGTTTTGGTGATAAGTAGCTTTATCTAAAAGGTAAAACCAATTATGAAACCATCGTTTTCATGGGAGATGATAACACTCTGGAAATGTTGATTCTCTGTAAGAAGCTTCACTAGTAGTCATGTGTGAAGGAAGGAACCAAATTATGCATGTGATAAGCACTACTCTTCAAGTGAGCCTGTGGTTGAAATGTTTTGGAAGGTTCCCTGAGAAAGAATAGGCTCGGAAAAGCAACTGAAAGAAAGGTCCTATTTGATAGATGGATTGTGTTTCTGGTATTGTACTCTTTTTGAAACTATTGTCTCTTCATACTAGAGCCAATTGTAATGGTTACAGTGTCACAGGGGAACTGAACACATTACCACTGAGCAGTTCTGAGTAGAAGGTGGTTGAAGCACTTTACCCCATGATTTTTCACTTGAGTGGTATTGTAATGTACCATTTGGGTATTCGATAACCAAATATGGGTCTAAATTTTCTCAACAGCAGTGAAAATGATGGTGGTTTCAAACACTAACATGCTAGAAGATTGTTTTTTTCAAGTGTCATTCACATTAAAGTTTAGGACTTAATTTGACAGTCTGATTTTATATACATTTAATGGAATATTTCTGAAAGTGAAAAAGAGTGTTTTGGGGCCAAAAGTTTCAGTCATGGACTCATTATTTGTAGCCCTCAAATTAAGTGTGTGTGTGTGTGTGTGTGTGTGTGTGTGTGTGTGTGTGTGTGTGTGTGTGTATGTCTGTATATTTAGGTAATCACTAGAACAAGAATAAGAATTCTGTATGGAAACAATGAGTTACATTTGAGTATTTCTAAACATTCAATGCTGATACCTACAATGCCCTGTCACCAAGCTTTTGAAATCTTTGACTCTCAGTCCTCACCTTCTGGAAGAGTTGAGTGGCCATCTTTATGATGTAATTTGGTATTGTGTGAGACTAGGCAAAAGGACGAAGGCTTCTAGGGCTTGAGATGTGTGGTTACCCTCCCTGTAGTAGATGGTAACATCTTTCTCACTTCTCATCTGTACAATATCAATCAAGTAAAATTCTCAAAGAAGACTCATGGAAGGTAAGTCCTAACCAACAAATATGTTCTTGTCACACTGTCCTGAAAGCCAACAGCTCTGTTCTCGATCTCTGTTCTGTTCTTTTCCTGGTGATAACTGCAGTGTCCTATTTTGTTCTTTGTACAAGTTGTGCTAGGCTCAGTATGTGCTAGTTTATGCTTGGAGTTTCACCTTTGAGTTCATTGGGTGTTTTTGTAATTTTGTGGTTGGTAAATGATATTTTGAGACATTTTCTTCTGTTCATCTAGAAATATGAGTAAAATACTATTTATTGTAAAATATGTGGGTAAATATATGCTTAGGATTTTCTGTGTACAAATTAAGTATGTGTGCACTTTTATGTAAATAAATAATTTGTTGGTTCTGCACATGACTCTAGGTGTTTACTTTTTAACAATGTTTTCCCTTGTTTTTTTTCTCACAATGTTTTTTTCTTTCTATGTCTGTAATATCAATTAAGTATTAAAATTTGTTGTATACATGCTAAGTAGGATGGGTTGGCTATGAAGACTATAAAATAAATGGCAACTCGTGTAAGGCAGATAGACCATAGTCAGAAACCAAGATTAAAAAATGCTGTAGATGCAGCTTCTGCTCTCATTGTGTTGTTCAAACATAATATTAGATTTTAAGCTATCTGATGTCCAAATGTTGAGAAGTATAAACATTTCCATGCAAGAAATGAATTGCAAGTAACTTTATACAATTCTTTAATTCAAGCAGAATTTGTGATTTTTTTCAAGTTTCCCACAGGCATATTTTTAAAGTAGTGTAGAACATATGCCACATCTATTTCTAAATCATAACTTCATTTCAAACTACATAATCACTAGTGATAGAACTTGGCATAAGTCAGACCCCATTTAAACATGCAAATGCACACATTCCTATAAAGACCTTTTCTTATAAAGGAAAGGGACAGTAAACAAATTTCTAGTGCAATAACAAAGTATTCACAAATTAAGAAATAAAACCTTTCAAAATTATTGTTAAACTGGAGGCAAGATAATAACCAAATATGAAATGTCTATCCAAATATTAGCATAATATGAATACTTGAAAAGGGCACTGTTTGCTGTCATCTCTATCTGTTGAAAGACAGTTATACCACATCTCCAAGATAGCAAATGAAGTGGCAGAAAGCTGAAATGCTTTCCTAGTGAATTCTAATTAAATAGATAACTCAACTAATAATTAAACAAATTTATTAAAAACATGACCCAAAACACTATAATAAGCATAATGGCATTCAAAATATTCTTCCTCTAAAATCTTTAAGATTATAATTTCCTTATGAATTTAACACTTTGATAAACTGAAAATATAAAAAGTCAAAATGGAGCTATTTTATTTAATGATACACCTGAGTAAGAATTACTATCAGTAGCACATTTCATTAAAAAAAAATGTTTTACATGCTTACAGTACCTGAAACTGTATTTTGTAGAAATTGTTGAATTGTGTGGAATAATTTTATTGCCTAAAGCTCTAGTTTTACTTCATAAAAAAATACCAAATTGATTGTCTAACCTCTAAAATATAGGACATATTAATGCATTTACATGCATTAAAATGATAATTAACCCAAAGTTAGTTAATCAAACTATCAGTGAGCAAAAAGTCCCATTATAAAAGGAAAATGATTTCTTACTAGGGATTTTTATTCAAACCTAGAGGAGGTATTTGTGAATCATTTCAGATTCAACCTCATCCTTCCTTCTTTGTTGAGGTTTGGAGCACTGGGAACACTTCCCATCTTGCTTCAGTTCAATCTTTCCTGCTTTCATTTCATTCAACTTCCCCTTAAAGCATGTGTAATCTGTCATCTGAAAAAATGAGGTAAGTCTGGGTGTCTTCTACAACACCTGACTGACTATCTGGTCTGTAGTACTGTAGCAGTCAAGTTTCTTCAGAGAAGCAAAGCCAATAAGTTATGTATAGTGTATGAGATTTATTACAGGAATTGGCTCACCCTACTGTGGAAGTGAGGAAATCCAAAAGCAGAAGAATTAGAAGAGCAGGTGGTATAATTCAGCCCACAGCCACAGCCTACAGACAAAGGAACTAAAAATTTTAACTGCCAAAGACAAAAGAAGATGAATGTCCCAGCTAAAAAAAAAAAGCCACTTTCCTTATTCTGTAGGTAGAATCTGAGTTCTGTCCAGACACAAACGGATTAGATATTGGTGGGAGTGTATCCTTAGCCTACTCATTTTCACATTAATCTCTCCCTGAAAGAGCCTGGCAGAAGCATCCATAAATGTTTTACCAACTATTTTAACTGTCTGTCAAGATAAAGATAAAATTAAACATCACAAATAGATACTTGATCAGCATTTGTTGCTTGATTTTTAAAACTCCAAATCAAAGTAGTGATTGTTGGAGGCTATTCTTCCCCAATAAGGCTACCCTACACAGTTTCCTGTTTGTGCTCACTGCTGCAGCTGAGGCCTGAGCTCAACGAGGGAGGATTAGCATGGGAAGACACTGAAACTGGAAAGCTAGATACTTAACAAACAATACGGGTGTTGGAATTAATCCAACCTGGATTTATGCCTTGAATATATCATTTAATAATAATGGGACCACTACTCAACTTGCCTAATTTTCTACATGGAGTTACAATTTCTGCCTCATAACATTAACAAAGAAAAAAAATCACATAGATTGTGAACAGAAATAGGTAACAATAATTTACAAATATACTGATTTTTTATTTATTTGCTGCCAATACTTATAGAAAATGTAGATACATAAAAGTAAGCATGAGTAAACTATTGTTTTCATTCTCTCACTTGCTTTAAAATTACATAAATATTAATCAGTAAAAATATCCTTATTACTACATTCAAAACTCTATTTAAAGAGACAGCTGTGTTGATGTCTTAGCTATCTTTGGATTGACATCTACTTATGATATTTTATTTACTTCTTTATTAAAGAGAACTTGAAAACTTGGGCATAGCATCTTGGAAGAGGAAAGTCATATTTTCAAAACAGGAGCTAGAATATTTGTAATATAAATTCCAATTTTTCTTATAGAAAAGGAAGATTATAGTAATAATTTTACTTAGATGCTTACTAAAGAAATGGTCATTAAATGGTAGTTTGTGGCTAAATGAAATCTAGGTGGAGTGATGATTTTACCTTGTCTATTTTACCTCACCATAATCACCATATCATGTTGCTGCATCTGGCATTACCTTGTTCTGTGTACCCTTGCCTTTTGTGTTCTGTCTACAGCCCTGCAAATGATAACTCAACCAGTCTGAGTGTTATCTGATAGCATTGATTTAAGGATTAACAGTTTTCCTTGGATCCCGACACTGGAGGCATGTCATCCCTGTTGCTTTATCTCATGAAAATAAGAGGGAAAATGAAGTATTACTGAGAAAAGGGAAACAAGGGGAAGCAAACATCTAATGGGAGCTTTGGAAAGGTAAGTCTTAAAGGTACAAGGGCCTCTCTTTATTGACTCTTGACGGCCAGCTGCAGTCTTTGCCTGTGGCTTCATCCAGGAAACTCCTTGTGTCATTATAATGAATTATTCACTTTAAATTTGTGTGCATGCAAGTGTGTGTCTAGCAATTTTAACAACCCTCTTATCAAACAAACTTTCTATGTGTTGGGTGATGGACTTTTCTGGGGAAGACATGACACATACATCTATGAACCACAGAAAAGGAGCTTAAAATAAACCAAATAATTGCACCAATATCCACTTTAGTAAATCCATTTTTCCTGGAGATGCTAACAGGAGCATAGATATGGGGTTACTGAAAAACAGGGGTAATTCAAATGCAGCTACATTGATAGAAACCTCAGCCCACATGGGTGATGACTCCTGACAATTGCATCCCTGAATCTCTCTTTGCAGCTTTCATGCAGCTTCATACTCCACGGATCTCTTTGTGAAGTTTCACTGTTCAGTCTCTACTCCTAGCAACTTTCTATACTGCTTAGCAGAAAATTTTCCAAGTTTCTGGTCTCCTGGATACATGACCTTTTGTTTACCTTCTGAAACTCATTAGACTACCCAGTTTCCTTGGAGTTGAAGTTCCAGTTTGTGCAAAATGTCACAGTTTATGGCAAAGTGCCATACAACAACATGTAATTATGAAATTTGAGTTAGACTCTATCTTGTAATTCTGCCCTTCTTGTAAGAATATTCAAGTTCTAGTATGAGAAAGCATGGGGAATCTGGGCCATAACAAATCTATATAGCCTTTATGTTTTAGGAGTAAACATAATGTCTGTTACCTTTTCCTACTAGTCACTAAAACAAAAATGGTAGAGAAGAGATGGAAAGTAAGGTAAAGGCAAATGTCCTACCCATAAATGGATGAAACAGGTTTATATTATATGTGAAGAATGAAGAGAATCACCATATTAAAGGACAAATTTTAAGTTACATAAAATATGGTAAGAGAAATAGAAAGAAGAAAAAATGATCATGCACCACTAGCAGAATATAAGCAAGCTTCTTTACTGTTTTGATGGCAATAAGAATCACATCCTTATAAACAGACCGTGGGTGAGATGATAGATCACATTCAAATAATTTGATGCTATATTTAATAATTGATGTAGGTAAGCATTAGTTTGGTTAGATACATCTCCAATTTCCCAAGTTGTATTATTTTTAAAATACCCTTTGCACTGTAGTTCTCAGAGATTTTAAACAGAGGAAGGGAGAGTGTTGTTTCACCAAGGACAGTCCTGACTGTTAAATTCTGCAAGTGATTTATTCTCCTACGTCATGTGAAAATAAATGCACCTTCCAACTGACTGAGACTCTTTTCATTTGTCAACTATTGATCCCCTCCCACAGCCTCTCTTCTTTGCCTCATGATTCTTCTAGAGGTTAAACCAATGAAGTCAAATCCCATTTATTCTTCCTACTTTTTCTTGTGGTTTCACAATCCATAATAGCAGAGTAGCCAGCCACTCACTCATCTGTAGTTGGTAACAAAGTGGCAGACACTAGCTAAAGAGAAAGTTGTTTAGGTATTTCTTTTATGGCCCAGTAATATAAATTACACCTTGAAGTAATCTAGTAGATGTATTTTTAAAAGATTATCCTTTTTTAATTTAGTATGTGGCTACACCAGCAATATCCCTTGTTTCCTATGATAAGCAAAGAGTAAGAAAGATCACAATAGCTATCAGCATATTATATGGTAATTAGCAAGTAAGCAGGTTACAAGAAGGAAAATGAAGACTGAAGAATGAAGGAATGGGCCAGGTTGAAAGTCAAAGGAAAAGCTATCTCACCTAAAGACCATGCTCATTCCTAGAGTGCTCCTATTGTTTAATTATTTCTTTTATTTTGAAATTTAAATGTAATTATGTCATTTCCCATTCCCTTTTATACCTTCAAAGCCTCATACATATGCTCTCTTTAAAATTCATGAACTCTATTGTTACATGTGTATATAATACATATGTATATACATTTATATATTACCAAATATCATCTCCTCAGTCTGTATAATGTTACTTATACAGTGTGTGTTTTGAGGGCCGATCATTTGATGTTGGCTCTAACTGGTATATTCCCTGAGTAAAACTCTTCCCCCCACTCCACATCCCTTAGTTTCCTATAGTTCTTTGTGTAGGCCTGAGACCTTATGAGTCCCTCTCCCTCCCATTTAGCATGTCTGTAGTTGTTATCCTTCTTCAACTCCTGTTTAGTCAATTATGTTGGTGAGATTTCACAGGTGTAGCTTACTAGAATACAGTCTCATAGGAAAATCCATGATTCTCTGGCTCTTACAAACTTTTTTCCCCTCTTCCACAATGCTCCTGGAGTCTTAAATGCTGAAGTGTTTTGTAGATGTTTCTATTGGGACTGGGCTCCAAATTGCATTTTGATTGGGTGTGGTTTTCAGCAATGGTCAAATTCAAATTTTCTTGAAGAGGGATGAGGACTATATTTATAAGGTGCTGTAGAGACAAATATTTAGACTGTAGTTAGGGATTATGCTGTTTTGCTAACATAGTAGGTATAGGTTCTTCTTCAAGATCCATGACTTCATTAGCCCTGAATAAAAGGCTAGGTTTCCAGTACGAGGCATGATTTCCCTTTCATTTAGTTTGTCTTAAGTCTAATTTGGAAGTTGTTAGTTACCTCCATGGTATATATGCCAGTTCAGTTAGAGAGGTGTTGCTTACCTATGTAGTATATATTTCTGTACTTCAAACCTTTAGGATGTTCATGGCATGTTGATCATTACTTTGATTCATGAACATCACAGCGGTATGGCTTGCCTGCCTGCTTTTCTTCTTTGGACGCTTGCATTGTAACTTCTGGGAACTTGAGAGCTAGTTCTCAGAAAGAGTACCTCCACTTCTAGTTTATCATATCTACTGAAGAACATTTTGCCCCAAAAAGTTTAAAACTTATTGCTTACAAATGAGTAACTACTTTTGATGTTTTTCCCCAGATATCCAAACACAATATTGTGAATCTAAAAGCATATGTATCTGTCTAAATAACTGGATTTTTTTTTCTTTCTTATATTTGTTTATTTGTTTGTTTTGTTTTCTAAAACAGGGTTCTCTGTGAAGCCCTGGCTGTGTCCTAGAACTCTGTAAACCAGGCTGGTGTCTAACAAAGAAATCAGCTGCCTCTGCCTCTCCTGTTGGGATTAAAGGCATTCTTTTCACACCCTCCACGCCACAGTAGGTTTTATTGGAATATACCCTTTTGAAAGCAATAGTTCAATACTCAACTCCTTATTGCTGATTTAGCTTTAACATAGGAATTTTGTTCACCATCCAATATTTCTTCAGCTCTTCCCTCTCACCAAACTGAATTTTCTTCCTCAAGCCACACTACAATTAGTCATATGCAATGCATGACATTCATATTCTGTGACTTTCATATAATTCACATGGGTTGTTAACCAATTTGTTCAGACAAATTAGAAAAATGTCTCCCATATGGATTATTTAAAACAATTTTCTTTTTTTTTTCCTTCTTTATTTTGTATTTATCAAAAAAAACACAGTAAAAAAAAGAATTTAAAATGTGGAAGGGTTAACAATAACTATACAGAGGATAAGAATGATAAGCATGGCTTATCAAGGGTGGAAATACAAATAAGATTGCTACACCTATATTTTCTTTGTGTTCATCTTTCCCTCTGAATTTTTTTTTCCATC
>PVIH01006066.1:0-115713 GCA_004025045.1 Sigmodon hispidus
TTCACACTCCAAAGGTATTAGCTCAACTATGTTCATAGCAGCATTATTTGTAATAGCAAGAACCTGGAAACAACCTAGATGTCCCTCAACTGAAGAATGGATTAACAAACTGTGGTACATCTACACAATGGAATACTACGCAGCAATAAGAAAAAATGATATCCTAAAATTCACAGGCAAATGGATGGATTTGGAGAATGTCCTCTGTGTTTTTAATCTTAGCCATTCTTAGAGGTGAAAGGTGGTATTTCAAAGTTCTTTTGATTTGGATTTCTCTGATGGCTAAACATGTTGAACACTTTTTCAAGTGCCTTTTGGCAATTCGAAATTTTTCTATTGAAAGTTCCCTTTTTAGTTCTGAATATCATTTTATAATTGGGATATTTGTGGTTTGGGTCTCTAGTATCTTGAGTTCATTATGCAATTTAGAAATCAATCCTCTGTCAGTTGTAGGGTTGGTGAAGATCTTTTACCTTTCTGTAGGCTATCATTTTGTATAATTGACTGTTTTCTTGGCCTTACAGAAGCTTCTCAGTTTCAGGAGGTCCCACTTATTGATTGTTGTTCTTAATGTCTGTACTATTGGTTATATTTAGGAAGTGGTAATCTGTGACAATGTGTTGAAGGATATTTACCTCTTCCCTTTCTATCAAGTTCAGTGTAGCTGGATTTATATTGAGGTCTTTGATACACTTGGATTTAAGTTTTGTGCAAGGTTTGGATCTTTTTACATTTTTCTACACACTACCATACAGTTATGTCAAAACCATTAGTTGAAGACACTATCTTTCTTCCATTGAATATTTTTGGCTTCTTTGTCAAAAATCAAGTATTAATACATGTATGGGTCAATGTCTGGGCCTTCAATTCATTCCACTGATTCACAAGTCTGTTTTTATGCCAGTACCAAGCTGTTTTTATTACTGTGGCTCTTATAATATAATTTGAAGTCAGGGATCTTACCATATATTCAACTGTAATATTGATGCATGTGTCATTACTTTACTTTTTTAGAAGGTATCTCCTTTACAAATTGAATCTTTCTTAACTTTGTTGATACCCACATGTTTTTCTTCTCCTTAAGAAACAAAAGCAAAACCCCTTCCCACCCAAAGCATATATCCTGACTGTCATTTTTAAGTCAGAACATTCTAGATATAGACAGGTTGCTCTATCTCAGAAGTTTCTTCTATTACCCAGGGTCTCCCTGAGGCTACTCTTCCCTTCTCATCAGCATTAAGAAAATTTGTGGTCAGTAAAGCATTATACAATCTCTCCCTGAGTTTTGTCATTTCACCTTTCTCTTATAAAAGATGTGGCATCTGTTTTAAGATACGATGAGATCTTCCCACAACTCCTTATCCTATAAGACTTTGGAGTATATCTGTAATATGCTTTATATTATAATATCCAAATTTCTGCTTCATTTTCTGATAAACATATGCTGGTGATTTGTCAGTCCTAATTTGAACAGAATTTTCCATTATGCCCATGACTTTGAAAAGGTGTGTAATTACATCATCAGCCTTTTCAGAAATCAGGTAAGTCACCCATTAACCAAATTGAAAGAAAAACACCACATGATCTTCTCATTAGATGCAGAAAAAGACTTTGACAAAATCCAACACTCCTTTGCAATAAAATCCTGGAAAGTTCAGGAATACAGGGAAAATATCTAAATATAGTAAAGGTGATATACAGCAAGCTGACAGCCAATATTAATCTATATGGGCAAAAACTCAAAGCAATCCCACTAAAATCAGGTAAAAGCCAGGGTTGTCCTCTCTGTTCTTTTTTTTTTTCCTTCTTTATTTTGTATTTATCAAAAAAAAAACAGTAAAAAGAATTTAAAATGCTGAAGAGTTAACAATAACTATACAGAGGATAAGAATCATAAGCATGGCTTATCAAGGGTGGACATGCAAATAAGATTGCTACACATATACTTTCTTTGTGTTCAGCTTTCCCTCTGAATTTTTTTTTTCCATCCCTGTATATCCTTATTCAAGGTCTCTTCCCCCTCCCACCACATCTGGTCATTTTTCTTCTCTGCAACTCCCCATCCCCTCCCTTGGCAGGGAGCAGACAGTCCTATGGTCTCACTGATCCAATAATGCTTGGATCAGTCTTCACTCCCGGCCAAATTTAGTTTTGTCCCCCCCTCCCTCAAGAGTGAGTCAGGTGTTCCTATAGTTGGACTGGGGTTTGAATGGTCAGTCCAGGGTGTTTCTGATCCCAAGCTGTTCAGTGGTTGTGGTTTGCCGCTTGGGCATGTTTGGCTTTTTTTCTTGCTTGTTTGTTTAGAGACCACTAGTGAGTGAGTACATCCCCTGCTTATCTCTCTGAGTTTGTGATACCTCGCTCAGGAGGATATTCTCCAAATCCATCCATTTCCTGTGAATTTTAGGATATCATTTTTTCTTACTACTGAGTAGTATTCCATTGTGTAGATGTACCACAGTTTGTTAATCCATTCTTCAGTTGAGGGACATCTAGGTTGTTTCCAGGTTCTTGCTATTACAGATAATGCTGCTATGAACATAGTTGAGCTAATACCTTTGGAGTGTGACTGTGCCTCTTTAGGGTATACACCCAGAAGTAGTATTGCTGGGTCCTTGGGGGTCCTCTCTGTTCTTATCTGTTCAGTATAATTCTGGAAATCTTATTTAAATCAATGAGAGTACCAAAGAGATTAATGGAATACAAATTGGAAAAGAAGAAGTGAAAATATGTGTATTTGCAGATGATATGAATGTATATATGTTACCCTCAATATTCTACCAAGTGACTTCTACAGCTGATAAACACCTTCAGCAATGTAGCAGGATACAAGATGAACAACAAAAAAAAAATTAGTAGCCCTTCTATACACTAAAGATAAAAGGGTTTAAAAAGAAATAATAAAAACATAAATTTTTATATTATTTCAAATAGTATTAAATACTTTACTGTAAGTATAGCCAAAGAAGTAACAGATCTATTTGACAAAACCTTTAAATCACTGAAAAAAGGAAATTGAAAAGGATATCAGAAAATATAAAGATCTCCCATGTTTCTGGATGGGTAGGATAAATACAGTAAAAATGGCATTCTTACCAAAAGCAATCTACAGTTTCATTGTACTTCTCATCAAAATCCCAACACAATTTTTTAAGCAGATCTTGAAAGAACAAAACTCAATTTTATTTAGAATAACAAAAAAGCCAGGATAGCCAAAATAAATTTGTTCAACAAAAGAACCTCAGGAAGCATCACTACCCCGAACTTCAAATTAATATAGAGTTTCAGTAATAAAAAAAGCCTGATATTGGCATAGACTTGTGGATCATTATAATAAAAATGAAGACCTCAAACTTAACCCACATGCGTTTGAAAACCTTTTTTTTTTTTTTGACAAAGAGGCCAAAATATTCAATGGAAAATTATAGTAATTTTAACAAATGGTGTTGGCATACCTGGATGGTACTATGTAGAAGAATGCAAATAGATCCAAGCCTATCACTCTTCACAAAACTCAAATCCAAGTGGATGAAACACCTCAACATAAACCCAGCTACACTGAATCTGATAAAAAAGAAAATGAGAAACACCATCCAATACATTGGCACAGGTGCATACTTCCTAAATATAACTACAGTAGAAGAAATACTAAGAATATCAGTCAATAAATGGGACCTGCTAAAACTACAAAGCTTCTGAAAGGCAAAGGACACAGTCAATAAGACAAAATGACACCCTACAGAATATGAAAAGAACTTCAACAACTCTACATCTGACAAAGGACTGGTCTCTGAAATATATGAAGAACTCAAGAAACTAGAGATCAGAAACCTAAATAACCCAATTAAAAAATGGGATTCAGGGTTAAAAGGGAATTCACTCTCTCTTTTTTATATTCTACTCCAATTTTATTGAAAGAGATGATAATCCAAGCATAGTATCTCTTTAGATTTCTTAAGTAAAGTTATGGAGTTAAGCCTTCAAATTCTGTCAATACTTCCAACATGTATATAGAAGGCCAGAAAACACAGAGCTTGCAAACAGAATTACCCATGTGAGAAAACACTTCAAGAATTGCTCAACATCTTTAGCCATCAGAGAACTGCAAATCAAAACAACTCCGAGATATCACCCTAACCTATGAGAATGGCTAAGATCAAAAGTACAAATGATAGCCTATGCTGGAGAGGATACAGAACAAGTGGAACAATCTTCCTTTTTTGGAATTGCAATCTTGTACAGCCACACTGGAATACAGTTTGATTGGCAGTTCCTCTGAAAATTGAGAATCAATTTCCCAAGAATCCAGCAATACCACTATTGGGCATAGACCCAAAGGATGCATATTCCTATCCCAAAGATTCAACTATGTTCATAGCACCATTATTTATAATAGCAAGAACTTGGAAGCAACCTATGCCTCTCAATTGTAGAATAGATTAACACACTATGGTATATTTACACAATGGAGTACCACTCAGCAGAAAAAAAGACACCCTAAAATATGCAAGCAAATGGATGCATTTGGAGTATATCATCCTGAGTGAGGTAACACAAGCACAGAAAGATAGGCATGGAATGTTCTCACTCATAAGTAGATTTTAGACAAAAAACAAAGACTAGCCAAGCTGCAAACCACAACCTCTGAACAGTGCAGGATTAAAAGGAGCTTAGATTTGACATGGAGGGATTCCTCTAGGAAAAGAAAATAGGGAAGATCTCATTAGCAAATTGGAATCATAACAGATAGTGACCAAGGAGACGTAGGAACAAATCTTGAGAACAGTCAGTGGTTGATTAAGAGAAGCAAAAAAAAAAAAAAAAAAGCAGAAAAAAGAGATGAATATCTTGATAGAGAAACCAATCTTAGCTTGGAAAGAGATCAAGTGCTAGGGAAACCCCCAAGAACCCCCAAGATTTCCCTGGCTAGGTCCCCAGGGTCTCTGTGTATTTAATTGAATGTTGGGTGGCAGGTTTTCAGAGAATAAGAAAGAACAACTACAACTGCATGTATACAGAAAATCTCTGAAACATAGCACATATTTCTAACAAAACAAAAACAAAAGTCAATGAATATCTACTAAATAACAGGTTTTGTTTGTGAGAGAAAGCATAGAAAAGATCTTGTATTGAAGATTTCTATGTTACTTCACATCTTTAAAGTAAAATTATATGTGAAATAAAATTCATTAATTATTTATGTACAAAAAATTAAAAAATAAAGTGTGCACATCTTAATGAAATTAGCTTCTCCAATCCATGAGCATATAATACTTTCTATTTCATTCATAAATTCCTTTATTGTACTTCTTTTACATATTCCTCTGTGCTTTTCAGCAGTGCCTTAAGGTATTAAGTGTTGAGGTCTTTTGTTTTCTGGATTAAATTTATTCCTGATGTGGTAATGTCTTTCTGTATGCTGTGAATATCATTCTTTAAATAAAGGAACTATTTTGGTCCTTGTCTGGAATCCTAGAAGTAGACATAAATATTGGAACACAGATGGAAGGTGGAGTCAGCTGGAATGATCCAGCTGCCCAGGATGAAACATTTAATGAAATAGGTAAACCACAGCCATGTGGCTGGACAGACTAATCTAAATGGTTTGAATTAAGATGAAATAGCTGGCTAGCAATATGTCTGAACCGTAGGCATATGAAATTAATACAGAATTCAAAGTCATTTTTTGGGAGCCTAAGCAGCAGCAGGCAGGCAGCTAACACCTTTGGGACCACAGGTCTTTGGGTCTGGACTGCCAGCTGGATGGAGCTAGAAACCTGATGTTACATATTCCTGAATTAATGTTACTATAAATTAAATTGTTTTCTTAATTTTTCTAAAAAAATATTATTTCTATGATAATGTTTAATCTAATCTTCTGGTGGAGGGTTCTTAAGTTCTGTCAGAGAATGTCTGGTTTCCCCAATGAGCATATCTGGTCACATAAGTTTTTAAAAAATTGAAGTTCAAAACAAAATAGGGAATTTTCAACAGAAGAATTTTAAATGGCAAAAGGACACTTGTAAAACTGCCCAACATTCTTATCCATTTGAGAAATGCAAATCAAAACAACTCTGAGATACTATCTATTACGTATCAGAATGGTTAACATCAACAACACAGATGATAGCTAATACTGGAGGAGATGTGGAGAAAGGCAAACCTCCTCCATTCATTGCTGGTGGGAGTGTAATCTTCTATAGCTAATTTGGAAATCAGTATGGCAGTTCCCCAGAATCAGTCTATTCAATGAGTAAGCAATACCACTATTGTGCATATACCCAAAAGATGCATATTTTTACCCCAAGGACATAAGCTCAACTATGTTCAAAGCAGCACTATTCATAATATCCAGAACCTGGAACAATCTAGATGCCCCTCAACTGAAAAATGAATTAAAAAATTGTGGTACATTTATACAATAGAATACTACTCAGAAAAAATACGACATTCTAAAATTTGTAAGCAAATGGATAGATCTAGAGAGTATTATCCTGAGTGAGTTAAACAGACTCAGAATGATAAACATGGCATGTACTTACTTATAATTGAATTTTAGGCATAAAGCAAAGGATAACCAGGCTACAATTCACAATCCCTGAAGAGCTAAATCACAGGAGGAACTTAAGAGACACATCCATGGATGCCCCTGGGAGCTAGAGAAGATTTTCTGAATAGTTTGAGATCATATGGGTGAGCAAGAAAGATGAAGTGAAAAGAAATTATGAGAGAAGATGATTGTGTGGGAGAAACAACAGAGACAAAAACAAAAAAATTGTTATCTTGGTAGAGAGAGCCATTGGTGTTTAGAGAGAACCTTGATGCTAAGGAAACATCCAAGAATCCCCAAGATATCCCAATCTAAGACTCCAAACAATAGTAGAGAGTATACCTAAACAGAACTTCTCCAGATAATTACATGAATGACCACCATAATCATCACAAAACCTTCCATCCTTTACAGGATGGAAGCAAAGAGTATTACCTTAACACCAGGTTGAGATTACAGGTCAGCTGAAGTGAGAAGAAAAAGTGTGTGAGTAAACGGCTCAGGATTATGAGCAAGAGACCCTACAAAGAGCTGACTTGAGCTATTGAGATATGACATATAAATAAAATCACCAAGTTATTGGGGAAACAATGTCCCAGATAAGCTTATTTTGTCATGTAATTGAATCCTTGGCTCAAGATAACACTTAGGAATCACCCAGCAACATAGACAATTGCCAATGGCTGCTTTTCAAAAGCTGATGTCATTTTTGGTGAAAACAATGCTTATGTATTGAACACAGAAAAGCCAGGCCTTTACCACTAGAGACTAGTGTTTATATTACTAGAAGGTACTTTGCACACTACTAGAAAAGAAATGTGGCCATACCAATTACTCTGGTCACAACAGTGACATGCCTACAACAAACACTGAGGAAATAATAGCACAAACATGTTGGTAACATTCTACCACTGTGATTGGATTTACAGCCCAATAAGAAATGGACTTTATGCCTGACAGTTCTTGGGTGGCCAAGAACCTGGGACTAAATATGTCAGAGTCATAGGGGAATTTCAAATTCTCATTTTCTACTAAAGAAAAAAATAATAGAATAACCTTGAATGAAATGGTGCTATAACCATAGTGGGGAAGTTATACATGAGCATGCAGAATAAAATCTTTTATATGAAAGCACTCATGCAAACATTTAATGATTTAACAGAAACAGGCGTTTATCTATGTAGTCAAATCTGTGATAATTAGATTTTATCACTATGAGTTTTGTTATTAGTGTTTAAATAAGACGTTTATTTATCAAACATGGATTCATTAAATATTAAATTTTCTACTATCCTATATTGTTTTCTAATTATAAATAATACAAAATATGTCATATTTTAATGATTCTTCTAAAATTAAAATATATAAACCAAATTAAAGCAAGAATTATTATTTAAGCAAAGCAGACATAGGCATAAATTCACAGACTATACTTTTTCATATTAAAATAAAAGTGGTAGAGTTTAAGGATTTTTTTAATCCATTATTCATTCTTTATATAAGTAGCTAAAATTTATTGACACTTTAGCCAGTACAAAGCACTTTGTATTCTCTAACTATCTCCTATACCCAAAATTTTGAGTAGCTATTACTCTTAAATCATGAGTATGAAAATAAAAAAGACAGAATTTTTCAAAAATGTTGACCCTGACGCTATGGACTGCAAACTGAAATTGACAAAGCCTCTCTGACATCTGTGTTTTAACACTCCAGGATACAAACCAGTCATGGTTGTTTTTGCTAGAATGTTTTTTAATCACTTGACTCAAGTGTGTTGGTGTGAGTGTATGTGTGCTTGTGTCATGTTTCTGTGTGCTTAATAGACAATACAGTTTTCAAAGGTCTTGGTTTATTTAATCAGTTGTGAAGTTCTATATTGTGCATATATTATCAACAGTGTCATATATATAAATTTAAGTAATAAACCATTCAAGTAAAAAGTATCCTGGTAATCTACAATTTAAGTAATAAGAAAATTTGATTTCTTAACTGGAAATCTTATAAATTGTTACACATACTGTACAAGACATAATCAATGTGTACAAGAAGAAAATATTAATGTGATGTGACTAAACAGGAAAATAACCAAGTGATTCTACACAGTGACTGCAATCTGTTAAGAAAAATGTTTTTCTCTGTTTGCTTATACATATATATTTTTCCAATGGATAGAAAGTCACAAAACACATTGTTCTAAAATCCTGGTGCAACAATATTTCTGTCATTATTTTTTAGATATGAGAAAAATACACACAAATATAAAGAGCCAGATTGTTTCACACATTTTTTATAACAGCCATAGTGAAAATATAATTAACCACATGATGTTAATCACTGCAGAAATTATCATAGCCATGTAAGATGATAATTACATATACATGTAATAATTTTAAAAACAAAACGACAGCCTACAGAATGTGAAAAGATTTTCAACAAACCTACAAGTGATAGAGGACTGATCTCTAAGATATATAAAGAACTCAAGAATCTAGAGCCCAAAACCTTGAATAACCCAATCAAAAAATGGGGTTCAGATCTAAAAAGGGAATTCTCAGCAGAAGAATTATGAATGTCTGAAAGGCACCTGAAAAAGAATTCAACATCTTTAGCCACCACATAAATGCAAATCAAAACAACTTTGAGATACTATCTGACACTTGTCAGATTGGCTAAGATAAAGGATACAGATGACATCCTATGCTGAAGAGGTTGCAGAGCAAGGGGAACACTCTTCCATTGTTGGTGGGAGTGTAAGCTTGTTCAGCCACTCTAGAATAGAGTATGGTAGTTTCTTGGAAAACTGCAAATAAATCTCCCTAAACATCCAGCAATACCACTACTAGACATATATCCTAAAGATGCACATTTGCCCTCGAAAGGCATTAGCTCAACTATGTACATAGCAGCATTATTTATAATAGCAAGATCCTGGAAACAACCTAGATGCCCCTCAACTGAAGAATGGATTAACAAACTCTAGTCCATCTACACAATGGAGCACTACTCAACAGTAAGAAATAATGATATCCTAAAATTTGTAGGTAAATGGATGTATTTGGAGAATATCTTCCTGAGCAAGGTATGACAGACCCAGAGAGATGAGCAGGGGATGTACTCACTTATTAGTGTACTTAAAAAAAAAAAAGCTAATCATTTCCAAGCTGCAAATTACAACCACTGACCAGTTTGGGATCTGTAGCACCTTGGACAGGAACCTTAGAGCCCATTCGCTTCAGAGGAACACCTGACCCAGTCTTGATGTTGGGGTGAGGAAAGCGGATCGGCCTGGAGTGGTTGCTGTTCTGAACCACCTTGTGACCTTGGGATCTCCTTCCCTTGCTGGGGAGGAGATAAAGTGATGGACAGAAGAAATACTGTCCTCTAGGCATGACATGGCCATTGCCATCTCAAAGTCATATTAGCTGTGATGAGAAACTCTTGGGAGACCTTCAGATTAGGCCAGTCCCTCAGACAGAAAGTGTGATCAGCAGAGATCCAATTTTTGTTCCAGATATTTGGGAACCCTATTTCTCAGCCATGGTCCCTGGCTTCTGGCTGAATGAAGGTGGTCAGAGTGTGACTGGAAATTTGATTCAATACAGTTTCATGCTGCCTTTCCTGAAGTACAAGCCAAGGCTACAGCCAGATGTCAGAGTATATGTGCATATTTGAACAGTCACCTGGATCTGATTAAGAATGCTCAGCCCGTGGGTTTCCTCACTGTTGATTTCCATGTTTGGCCAGGTTTTCATGGCAACCAATGTCTCTTACAGATTTGACTCTGAAGGTTATAGATTGATATTGTCTCAGGACTTTGATGATCTTGAAATTCTCTACCTGGCCACTGCTCAAGCCAGTGCTTTTGGGACTTGGTTCATCATTGAGACCATGGAGGCAGCAGGGCACTCTCTCAGTATCCTCTTCTTATATCGCTGCCTAAGCAAGAACTCCCTTTTTGTGCAGATCCACGCTGATATTTCTGGTATGCCTGTGGTCCTGTCACAAGAGGTGGAGTCTGTCCTCGTGGGTGTGGCTATTCTAGGTGCCTGTGCCTTGGAGACTTCACAACTGTACAGGAGGCAATGGGCAGAATGAGCAAAGGGGAATGTTGTGTTCCCAAGACATGAGGATAAGAAATATTATGACAAGAAATATCAAGTATTTCTGAAGAGGGTTGAGCACCTTAGAGAGTATTCAGCAATCATGAATGGAAAGTGAACAGCATTTGGGGGGTCTAATCTATTTGGTGTTCTGTAAAGTTCTTGTATCTTTATAGGCATTTTTGTCTTTAGGTTGGAAAACTTTTTTCTATGATCTTATTAAATATATTATCTGTACATTTGAGCTAGCATTCTTCTCTTTTTTTTCTATTCCTATTGTTCTCAAGTTTGAACTTTACATGGTGTCCCAAATTTCCTGAACATTTTATGCTATGGCTTTTTTTGTTTTTAGTGCTTTCTTTGAGTGATTTATCTATTTTCACTATCAAGTCTTTCAGTCCGGAGATTCGCTCTTCCATCTCTTGGATTCTGTTGGTTATGTTTGTATTATATATAGTTCCAGGTATTTTCTTCAGATTCTCTGTTTCATCCTTTGCCTTTGTTTTTTGTGCCTTCTTCATTGTTTCTATTTTAATTTTTAGTTCCTGGACTGATTCTTTCATTTGTTGGATTTTTTTTCTTAGTTTTCTTTCAAAGATTTGTTCATCTCTCCCAATTTTTTATTTGTATTTTTCTTCTATTTCTTTAAGAGACTTTTTATATCCTCTTTTAAGACTTCTATAATCTTCATTAAGGTGACTGTATTGTTTTTCCCTTCTGTTTCTTCTTTATTGCTTTGTTCAGGTCTTGGTGTGGAACTATGAGCTTTTTCTGGTGGTGCCTTGTTGTTATTTATGTTGTTATATGTATTTTTACACTATCATCTGCCCAATGCTTCCTTGGTTCACTTTTATTCAGGTCTTAGTGAAATCTTAGTCAGTTGTGGCTACAGGGGTTGTGTGTCTCCTGTCTGCTGTGGACATGGGGTCTGCATGATATTTTATTCTGGTTAGGCCACCAGGTTTTTTTTTTTCTGAAGATTTCTGACTCCCACTATGCACCAGACATCACTGGGTCATGCTATTCAGAGAGATATCCATTCCTCAGTGATAACACAGCCTACCTTGAATGATTCAGCCTTCTGTGATGTGACCCCTGGGATTGCTAGGGAAGGTGCCTCCCAGGCCTAATCCAGGGCAGGACTTGCCATGAGGTCAAATCCAGGACTGTGTCTCTGACCTCTGGGATGAGGTCCCCAGGAGTCCCAGGGGCTAGAACCTGATCACTCTGCTCTGGACCTGGGATTCTAGCTGTCTGAAACTCTCTGATTACCACTCCTCACACAACACCATGGCGTCATGCTTGAACACATATATATTAATCTGTATATTGCTACATGTCTCCATGTCATTACCTGAGTTTTTTTACATCTTCTTTCTCAGAGTCAGGTTGTCTTTTTCTATCTGACTCTGCCGTCCTTCCCTTTCAGCTGTGCCCAGATTTCCTGCCTGCCTCTAAAATGTCTTGCTATTAGCCATAACAGCTCACTTATTAACTAACTGTTATTCATAGTATACAGCAAGCCATCACACATCAGAGAATAATAATATAATAATATTTTCAAAACATTTTAAAATGGAAAATGGAAAGACTCATAATATCTGTCATTAAATGTAGTCTTATCATTTACTTAGCTGTATTTCATACTTGCAAATATTAATCTGCTCTATTTTTATAAGTAAACCACACCATATTACTTAGTGGCTGAAATGTCAAATAATACAATGAGCCTTACAAACTAGAAATGAAAAATAATGCCTAAACATTTCTCTGAAGTAAAATAAAAAATTTGAAAAGTGTTAAATATTTCTCATAAAAATATATGAATGAGCATGCTGTTTGAAAAACACATCTTTATCAGGCTGTACATTAAAGTTGAAGTGTCAAAGGATTTGAATATAAAAGAAAGTTGAGGACACAAGAGTCTGCAAAGGCTTCTCACTTTCTTTTCTTTTTTCTTTATTGTTATGAATAAAGAACTTACATTTTCTATCCTTGTATACCTTATTCAAGGTCCTTTTCCACTCCCACCACATAAGGTCATTCTCTCTTCTCCACATCTCATCTCCACCAAGGGCCGGCGATTCCAAGGTCCCACGGTCCCAATATTGCTTAGTTCAGCCTTAACTCCTGGTAAATCCAGTTTTCTCCCCCCAAATTAAGACTGAGTCAGGTATTCCTCTAGTGGTTTGCAGCTTGGGCATGCTTTGCTTTTTTTTTTTTTTTTTTTTTGCTTGTTTTTTGGTTTTGTTTAGAGTCCACTACTTAGTGAGTACATCCCCTACTTATCTTTCTGGGGGATATTCTCCAAATCCATTCATTTGCCTGCAAATTTTAGGATATCATTTCTTCCTACTGCTGAGTAGTACTGAATTGTGTAGATGTACCACAGGTTATTAATCTATTCTTCAGTTGAGGGGCATCTAGGTTGTTTCCAGGTTCTTGTTATTGCAAATAATGCAATATATAAATATATATAAAGATAAAAGAAACAATATAAATATTTTTTGATGTTTTTACATTATGCTGCCCATTAAACTCAGATATCAGACCTCTCAAAATTATGATTGCTCCACTTACAAAACCACCCATTAATGCTGCTCATTTACTTACTGGATCATAATTAACCTCCCTGTGGCCAGACACTTAAAAAAACAAGTTTTTCCTCACCCACACCTCTGCCAAGGCCATCAATGCATAAATGAGGCATTGTGTCATTCAGCTATGTTCTAGCCTTGATGTCTTTGTACAATAACATCTCTGTCTTATTTTTATTTTTATTTTTGAAGTCTTCTGCTTATCTTTCTAGGATTGTGATACCTCACTCAGGAGGATATTCTCCATATCCATCTATTTGCCTGCAAATTTTAGGATATCAATTTTTCTTACTGCTGAGTAGTACTCCATTGTGTAGATGTACCACAGCATGTTAATCCATTCCTCAGTTGAGGGATATCTAGGTTGCTTCTAGGTTCTTGCTATTACAAATAATGCTGCTACGAACATATTTGAGTTAATGCTTTTGGGGTGCAAATGTGCATCTTTTGGGTATATGGTATTGTTGGATCCTTAGGGAGATTGATTTGAAGTTTTCTAAGAAACTGCCATATTGCATTCAAAAGTGGCTGAACAAGTTTACACTCCCACCAACAGTAAAGGAGTGGTTCCCTTGCTCCACATTCTCTCCAGCATAGGCTATCATCTGTGTTTTTAATGTTGGCCATTCTGCCAGGTGTAAGGTGGTATATCAAAGTTGTGATTTGCATTTCTCTGATGGCTAAAGTTGTTGAGAACTTTTTTAAGTGCCTTTCAGACATTTTTAATTCTTCTGCTGAGAATTCCCTTTTTAGTTCTGAATCTCATTATTTAATTGGGTTATTAAGGGTTCTGGGCTCTAGTTTCTTGAGTTCTATATACATTTTAGAGATTATTCCTCTGTCACTTGTAGAGTTGGTTAAAAATCTTTTCTCATTTTGTAGACTGTCATTTTGTCTTATTGATTGTTTCCTTGGCTTTACAGAAGCTTCTCAGTTTCAGGATTATTGATTTTTGATTTCTGTTCTTAATGTCTGTGCCACTGGTGTTATATTTAGGAAGAAATAACCTGAGCCAATGTATTTGAGGGTATTTCCCACTTTTTTTTTCTATCAAGTTCAGTGTAGCTAGGTTTATGTTGAGGTCTTTGATACACTTGGATTTAAGTTTTGTTGAAGGTGATAGATTTGGATCTATTTTCATTTTCTATACACTACTATCCAGTTATGCCAACATCATTTGTTGAGGATACTACCTTGTTTCCATTGAACATTTTTGGTCTCTTTGTCAAAAATCAAGTTTTCATAGGTGTTTGGGTTAATGTCTATGTCTTCAATTCAATTCCATTGATCCCCAAGTCTATTTTTATGCTAGTACCAAGCTGTATTTATTACTGTGGCTCTATAGTATAACTGAGTCAGGGATGGTGATTCCTCCTGAGGTTCTTTTGTTGAGCAAAATTGTTTTGGCAATTCTGGCTTCCCTGTTATTCCAAATCAAACTGAGTATTGTTCTTTCAACATCTGTAAAAAATTGTGTTGGGATTTTGATGGGAAGTGCATTGACTCTGTAGATTGCTTTTTGGTAAGACTGTCATTTTTACTATGTTGATCCTGCCTGTTCAGGAGCATGGGATATCTTTCCATTTTCTGATATTCTCTTCATTTCTTTCTTCAGTGATTTAAAGTTTTTGTCAAACATATCTGGTACTTCTTTAGTTAGAGTTGCACCAAGGTATTTGTTACTATTTGAGGCTACTATAAAATGTGATGTTTCCCTTATTTCCTTTTCAGCCCTTTTATCTTTAGTGTATAAGAGGGCTACTGATTTCTTTGAGTTAAGGAATGGAGATTAAGGGGATACAAATTGGAAAGGAAGAGGTCAAAACACCTCTATTTGCAGATGACATGATTGTATACATAAATGATGCATAAAATTCTACCAGAACACATGTATAGCTGATAAACACCTTCAGCAATCTAGCAGAATGCAAGATTAATAAATGAAAAATATTTCTAATGAATTATTGTTGTAACACTTCAAAGTAGAAAGTGGTACTCTCCTAATATTTAGTCTAGGATTAATTAAAATCAAATATGGATTTAGTTACTTCAATTTTGTCACAGAATAGAAAACTAAAAGGAAATATTTGATGTTTTTTAAAAAATATGACCTTATTATGTATACCACCTCAGCATACAATGAATGTCAGTTCAATTTTGTTTCTTTCTACATTTTTTTTTGTAAAAAATGTTAATTTTATGTAATTATACATGTGTTTTTATGTGTATAGTCATATATGCATGCTTTAATTTTAGAGGCTATAACAGGTCTCTTTTTAAGAAGCTTGAATCTGTTGGATCCAGTTGTACACTTGAACTTTCGTCTTTTAAAGCCCTCTGCATTCTGAACTACTGCATCTTTAAGAGAATAAGGAGACATTGAATTTACTTTATCTTTGCCATTTCTGTTAGTATTCACTATTCCTATTCCAACTACTCCCTGTATTTAGCATGCAGATATATGTTCTTTGTAAATGAAGTGTATATTGATGGTCTGAGTATCCAGGTTACAACTCTTTGTTCTTGTCTTCCTACTCCTCCTCCTTCTTTTTTTGTAGAGGATGCTGAGCAAGAATTCTACTAATGGATTATTTTTCAGCCTTTATTAATGTTATTTTCTAATGAAGGCCAAGTAAAGTAATGTGAGATATGGTTTTCTCTTTCATAATCATTAATAGCCTAACTCTTCTTAATGTCAGTGTCATTTTTTTTGAGAAAGACAATGGCAATAGTATCACATAGAAGTCAGTATGACCACTTTTAATTTTGACATCTACAGAAGTTACATTTTGTTATTTAATTTTTATTAGGAAGAAATAGGTTCTAGAAAAACTAAATGACCTAGTAGATCATTAAACTGAGTTACATTTAAACGAGCCTAAAATGCAAATTTCTGACTCCTAGCCTTGTCAAGTTACTGAGTTGGAACATCTTCCTGTCTCAACAAAACAGAAAATAATTATGTTTTGAATACATATAAATAAGTCAAAATCTTGTCCTCTAAATGTTACCTTAGATAGGGACAGAACACTTATGGTAATTTTCAACACTTTCATCATATTGCTGTGTCCAGAAGAGATAATGAAAAGCTCACTGATAGATTCTTTTTTAATTAATTAATTTATTTTTATAAAATAAAATAAAGTGTTTTTATACATGTATCCCCTTGCTCCCGCTCCCTTTCCCCTGCCAAACCCTTTTGGTCAATCTTCAACCTCCCACCTCACTGATATATTTTTAAAGCACATTTTATATAAAGAAAATTTCTGTTTTATAACTGTATTTTTTAATTCAGTAAATAAATATTTTAATAATTTTTTGTGGAATTTTGCCATGCATGCAGAAATTGTATCAATTTTCAAAGAAAAAAGCTAATAAAATCTTTAAGTCATTGAAGCTCTTACAAGTAAAATATAATTGAAGATGAAAAACAGTATCTAGTATAAAATGTTGATTGTGACATGAGAAAATATGAAATGTATTTTATTATCGATGCTAATTAAAAGGTACATGGACAGTAGAGTGCATTCTTGTTCAAAATCTTTGTCATCAAATAATACTTAGCACATTGTGTTTGAATGCAGATGTCTGCTACCTGTGGTTATTACAATCCTTCTGCCCCATTACCATCATTGATCCTTAAGCCTTGGAAGATGGAAATATGACACAGCTCGTCCATTTAGAACAGAATACTCCTTAGATTTTTTTTTTATTCATCTGTTCATGTCAATCAGTTGCTATTCTCTACAAAGTAACTACCTGGTAGAAACAAACAGAGATCTCACTAGCTAATTGGGAGCATAAGGTGTCACAACCAAGGAGGTATGGAAACAAATAATGAAAGGAGATGATAGTGTAGGAAAAGCAAGAAGGAGGGAGAAAAAAAGAGATAGAGATCTTAATAGAGAAAGCAAATGTGGAGTAGAACAAAGAGTGGGTGATAGAAAACCCTCCAAAGAATATCCTCCTGAGTGAGGTATCACAATCTCAGAAAGATAAGCAGGGGATGTACTCACTCATTAGTGGTCTCTAAACAAACAAACAAGAAAAAAAGCCAAGCATGCCCAAGGGCAAACCACAACCACTGAACAGCTTGGGATCAGAAACACCCTGGACTGACCCTTCAAACCCCAGTCCAACTATAGGAACACCTGACTCACTCTTGAGGGAGGGGGGACAAAACTGGGTTTGCCAGGAGTGGAGACTGATCCAAGCATTATTAGGTAAGAGGGACCACAGGACTGTCTGCTCTCTGCCCAGGGAGGGGATGGGGAGTTGCGGAGAAGAAAAATGACCTGATGTGGTGGGAGCGGGAAGGGACCTTGAATAAGGATATACAGAAATAGAAAAAAAAAATTCAGAGGGAAAGCTGAACACAAAGTAAATATATGTGTAGCAATCTTATTTGCATTATCACCCTTGATAAGTCATGCTTATGATTTTTATCTTCTTTATAGTTATTGTGAACTTTTCAGCATTTTAAATTCATTTTACTGTTTTTTTTGATAAATACAAAATAAATAAAGAAGAAAAAAAAGAATTAACCAGAAAAAAAAGAAAATGCAAAAAAAAAAAAAAAAAAGAAAGGAAGAAAAGAAAACCCTCCAAAAACACACAGAATGTTCCTGTCTAGGTCTCCAATAAATAGTGAAGGTTTTGCCTAGACAGAACCTCCCCTATAATCAAATAAATATCCACCACAAGTGACATCACAGAACTTACATACAACGATGAATAGAAGTACAGGCAGAAAAATATGGCAAAGCACTGGGCTGAGTTTCTGGTCCAGCTGAGAGCAGGGGAGGAAAGTTTATATGAAGAAAAGTATAGGTAGGGATTATGTGAAAAATGTGTGGAGCTCTGGGGAGCTCACTGAATTAAGAACAGCAACTGAGGAACCATGAAGAAGAGGAACTAGGCCCTCTAAGAACAGGCAACTGTACACTGACATGGGCAGTATGTGGTGATTTGAGGGAAGGAATCAGACGGTCTTTCTGCACTTCATGGCCCATTAACTTCAGAGAAAAGCCTAACCAAGTATTGACACTATGATGAGAAAATCAGACTTGCCCGAAATGGATGCCCAGTTGATCACCCTTGGGACTTCTTGCCCTTTTAGTGGGGAGGAGATGGAGGAATGGAAAAGAGGCAGGATGAAGGCTGAAGGGGAGGAATTGGGAGGGCAAAGGAAGGGAGGGAAAAGGGATACATTGATTAAAAAAAAAAAAAAACTTTAATTTGTCATTTTCTTTTTTTCCTTTATTATTATTATTATTATAGTTATTATTATTATTAACAAAGAAGTCACACTTTCAAACCTTGTATATCTTTATTCAAGGTCCTTACACACTCCCACCACATCAAGTCATTCTTCTCCACAAATCCCCATCCCTTCCCTGGGCAGGCTGCAGGCAGTCCCATGGTCCCACTGCCCCAATATTGCTTAGTTCAGTCTCCACTCCTGGCAGATGCAGTTTTATCCCCCCTCCCTCAAGAGGGAGTGGGATGTTCCTCTAGGGGGAGTGGGATCCACGGTGTCAGTCCAGGTAGTTTCAGATCCCAAGCTGTTCAGTGGTTGTGGTTTGCAGGTTGACTCTTTGTCAAAGATCAGATGTTCATAGGTGTGTGGGTTAATGTTGGGGTCTTCAAGTCAATTCCATTGATACATATGTTTGTATTTATGCTAGTACCCTGTCTGTTTTTGTTACTGTAGCTCTGGATTATAACTTGAAGTCAGGAGGGTAATGCCTCCTGATGCACTTTTTATTGAGCAAAAATATTTTGGCAATCCTGGATTTCTGGTTATTGCAAATGAAGTGAGTATTGTTTTTTCAACATCTGTAAAAAATTATGTTGGGATTTTGATGGGAATTGCATTGAATCTGTAGCGTTTTGGTAGAATTGCCATTTTTACTATGTTTATCCTATCTATCCAGGAACATGGGGGGGGGTCTTTCCATTTTCTTATATCCTCTTCAAATTCTTTCTTCAGTGATTTAAAGTTTTTGTCAAACATATCTGTTACTTCTCTGGTTATAGGTATTTAATGCTATTTGCAGCTGTTACAGAGTGTGATGATTCCCTTATTTCTTTTTCAGACTTTTTTTTTAATCTTTAGTGTATAGAAGAGCTACTGATTCTTTTTTTGAGTTAATCTTGTATCCTGCTACATTGCTGAAGGTGTTTATCAGCTGTAGAAGTTCTCTGATAGAATTTTGTGGGTCAAATATTGTATATATATATACAATCACATCATCTGCAAATAGAGATAGGTTCACTTCTTCTTTTCCAATTTGTATCCCCTTAAACTCCTTAAGTTCTCTTATTGCTTTAGCTAAATCTTTGAGAACTAATATTTAATAGATATAGGGAGAGAGGCCAGCTTTGTGTAGTTCGTGATTTTAGTGGGATTGCTTTCAGTTTTTCTCCATGTAGTTCAATATTGGCCTTCAGCTTCTTATAAATTGCCTTTATTATATTTAGGTATTTTCCCTGTACTCCTGATTTCTGAAGAATGTTTATCATAAAGGAGTATTGAATGGTGTCAAAAATTTTTCATCATCTATAAACAAAACCATGTGGTTTTTTTCTATCAGTTTGTTTATATAATGGATGACAATTATAGTTTTTCATATGTTGAACCATTCCTGCATTTCTGGGATGAAGTCTACTTGATTGTGGTAAGTAACTTTTTTTTATATGTTGTATTCATTTGCCAGAATTTTGTTAAGAGATTTTTGCCTTAATTTTTATTAGAGAAATTATTCTGTAATTCTCTTTCTTTGTTGTGTCTTTGAGTTGCTTAGGTATTAGGGTTATTGTGGCCTCATAAAAACAGTTTGGCAATATTCCTTTATTTTCTACTGTATGGAAGAGTTTGAGGAGCATTGCTATTCGTTCTTCTTTGAATGTCTGGTAAAATTTTGCACTGAAACCATCTAGGCCTGGCCTTTTTTTTACTTGTGAGACTTTTAATGACAACTTAAATTTGTTTGGGGGTTAAAAGTCTGCTTAAGTCTTCAATTTGATCTTCATTTAATTTTGATAATTAGTACCTATAGAGAAAACTGTCTATTTCTTCTAGATTTTTCTTTTTTTGTGGAGGACAGATTTTCAAAGTATGACCTGATAATTCACTGGATTTCCTGGTGGTCTGTTGTTATATCTCCTTTTTATTTCTAATTTTGTTAATTTGGATACTGTCTCTCTGCTTTTTGGTTAGTTTGAATAAGAGTTTATTTATCTTGTTAACTTTCTCAAAGAACATACTCTTGGATTTATTGATTGTTTGTTTTGTTCACTTTCTTTTAATTACATTAATCTGAGCTCTAAGTTTGATTATTTTCCATTTTCTATTCCTTCTAGATGAGTTTGCTTCTAATTGTTCTAAGGCTTTCAGCTGTGCTGTTAGCTCTATTTGTGGGTTTTCTCTAGTTTTACCATGTAGCTATCTAGTGCTGTGATTTTTTTTTCTGCTAAGTCTATTTTAGTTGTGTCCCATAAGTTTCGCTATGTTGTGAATTAATTTTTATTAAATTTTAGGAAATCCTTGATTTCTTTCTTAATTTATTCCTTGGCACAGAGTTTTTTCAGTTGAGTAATGTTTAGTTTCTATGAGTTGGTAGGCTTACTGTGATTTTTGATGTTGTTGAATTTTAACTTTAGATCATGGTGTTCTGATATGATTCAAGGGGTCATTCCCATTTTTTGTTTATATTGATACTTGTTTTATGACCAAGTATGGTGTCAATTTTAGAGAAAGTTCCATGATGTGCTAAGAAATATGTATGTCCCTTTGTGTTTTCATGGAAGACTCTAAGAATATCTATTAAGTCCATTTGCATCATAGCATCTGTTAGACCTCTTATTTCTTCGTTGAGTCTCTGTCTGGTTGATATGTCCAAGGGAGGAAGTGGAGTATTGAAGTCTTCCATTATTGAAGTATGACATTTGATGTGAAGTTTAAGCTTTAAACTTATTTATAATAGCAAGAACCTGGAAACAAACTAGATGTCCCTCAACAGGGGAATAAATAAGCAAACTGTAGTACATCTACACAATAGAGCACTACTCAGCAGTAAAAAAAAAAATGAATCCTAAAATTCTCAGGCAAATGGATGGAACTGGATAATATCTTTCTGATTGAGGTATCACAAACCTAGAAATATAAGCAAGAAATGTTCTCATTCATTATTGGACTTTAAACAAATTGCAAAGAACACCCAACATGTAAACCACAACCACTAAACATCTTGGCATCCAAAAAATATATTTAGTAAAATCCTCTGCTGTTCATCTGATCTCAACGCTATTTATTCTACACAATGGTATTGTTAATTTTTTTGTTACTTTATTTTATACTATTCTTTTAGAAAATAAAGTCCTTTTTTAAAAAAATTAATATATGATTTCCTTTAAAAATAAACAAACAAACAAATGAACAAAAGATGTATGCACTAAAGGCCACACAACATCGCTGCCTAGATGTTTTTACTTTTAAGTTTTGATTTGTTTTGTTTGATATGGGATGGTTTACTTTTAAATTTTGTTTTAGGGGAAGCAGCCTGCAAGCACAGAGAGTGGAATTGAGGGGAAAGAGAGATGAGTGGTATCAGGTTGCATGATATAAAATCCATAAAGAATCAATAAAAAGTTTTAAAAAATAAGGAAAATTTCTCTAGTGAGGATTGGGACATATATCACTCTGTGGAGATAAAGGACAGGTTATCTATTTACAAAGAAATTGTATAGGATCTAATCCTATTTTATTTGCCCTGTAAACTAGACATGAATTACAATTTTTGTAATGATATTTAAATCCCAGGATAAAGTGTACATTACTTGTACATTTGTGCCACATTTGCATCAGTGAGCTTATCTTGCTAAGCCTGTCATTATTGTGCTTGGCAGGTATCCCATCCAGGTAAGACTGTAGATTACCAATCACCTCTGACCATATGCATTCCACCTCTCGCTCTGTGAAGGCAAGCAGCTTGTATAAATTCCCTTTATTTAAACTTATTTGACCTAAGGTATTCTATGACTCAAGCATGTTATTTTAAAAAAAAAACATTTATATCTGAGAAACTCATTCTATGGGTTAACCAGGAGCAATTATCTCCAGTGTTTAATAAGAAAGTCTTAAAAAAAAAAAAAGCTTTGTTTTCACTTGGCTAACAAAAGTAAGTTTTTATTTAAAAATATTAGCTATACTATTTTTGTATATGGACATGATCAAAGTTAAGTGTGGAAATCTTGCAAAAGAAATTTTGTGTTGCACATGAATTCTATGTTAGGCATAAAGAACAAAGGAAAAGACACATACATTTTGAAAGGTCTTTTTCCCAGTCCTTCTCCCTTATAACTGCCTGTCTCTTAGCATGGCTCTCTTTTGAAGTAAGAAAAAAAATGAAAGAGCCTTAGCAACATTAACTTTAGCTGTTGGGGCCAAAATGCATGCTGTTTTGGATCAAAAATTTAGTCATTTATGTCATGGACATTTTAAGAAGATCCCTGAAAAAGACACACTAGTTTTCCTTTAAAAAAGTAAGTATCATAGAAAGTTTCTTGCCCAGCCTTGTACTGAGATCTGCTGCCACTGAGCCCCAAATAATCACACAAAGGATTACATTAATTACATGCTGGTTGGCCTATGGCTCAGGTATATTATTTGCTAACCCATTGATGAGTTACATAGCCTAGTATCTTTTCTTAGAGCAGCATTTTATTCTCCTTTCCTCTGTGTCTGCTTGTGTCTTTGACTTACTCTTCTTCCCAGAGTTTTATTAGTCTGATAACCCCACCCACAATTCCTGTCTGCCTTCAGGCCAATCAACATTTTATTAAACCAGTAGAAGGAAGAAATGTACCAAAACAGAATAGCACATAATTTGTCTTTTTTGTTGTTGTTGTTGTTTTATTTTCTGAACTATTACTGTTTGGTTGTTAGGACTTGAAATCACAGAAACACAGAAAGACCTGCATCTTCAGTTATGGGATTACAGGTGTGAGGTACCAACTGTCATTCTTGTGCTGAGATTAAAGGCACAGAGTTACTACTTTCTCACCCTCATGGCTTGAATATGATATTCCAGAATATTTTACTAAATATGAAATATGTCATCACAAATATTTCTTTACCTTTGATTATATAAATAATAGAATTTGGACATTAAAGTTTAAAACCAAAATCTTTGGTCTCTGATTTTAAACTAACTTTTTCATAGCAGGATAGAAATCCACTGAAACAGAAAGCATGTAAATTGCAATGCTGTTTTATACATTTCACTTGATTGTGAGGGAATTTGTGCTTTGTTCCTAATCATAATAATACAGCAAAAGTGGGGATATGAGTGACTTGATCATGTGAATCACATAAGAGGCCTCAGAAAAGCACAAGGCTTCCTGCCAGACTATGAGACAAACATTGGGAAAATCTCATAATTGAGAAGAGCTAAATCCTTCACCACATAATCTAGTATACAAGTAATGTATTGCACAAAGCTGCTTAGCTTCAACTAGTTTGTCAAGGAGAAATATGAAATTAAACCTAAAATATCTACAAACCAACCTCATAGACAATTTACCAATTACTGTCTATAGCAAAATAATTACACCAGAGATGTCTTCAATTTGGTTGTTTTACTATTTTGGAAACTATAGAATTAAAAATTCTATTATTTTTCTTGTATCTATTATAAAAACATCAAATACTGAGGATTCATTTTAGTTTTAATATAAAATAATCAAGATTTTAAAGATATTTTTCTCATTATTGATCAGTTGACTTGATGTGAATAAAATATAATGTTTTGCATTTTGGCATCTCTAGTTTTCAAGATTAAAATTACTCATTAATGTACTCTTCCATGTGAAATAGTATTTCTCCTTCTCTGACCATTCCTTAACTATCTATAGTGCTTTGTTGGATCGAGGCCATGAATGTATTTCTCTGTCCATGTTGAAATTTCTATTATCGTTGTCCTTGTCACCATGGTGATTGCTGAAAAGACATATTCAAATTACATTCTACAAATTAAACAGGTTGTGTTTATGTATTTAAGAATACATAAGTATATATGTTAGTGTTAGTGTTTTACACATTGAAACAAGGAACACTTGGCAAAGGGACACGCTGTCATGAAGCCATGTTGAGTTTATTGGGGAAATGGGTTGCAAAAGGGAAGAGAGGAGAGAGAGAGAGAGAGAGAGAGAGAGAGAGAGAGAGAGAGAGAGAGAAAGAGAGAGAGAGAAGAGAGAAGAGGGAGCAGAAAAGTAAGTATCTGCCACTAGTTGAGGCTCTTTAAAAGTGTGACAATGTAGACATGTCCCAGGCATGGCATGGTGTGACCTGTCAAAAAGCCTCTGCAGACAGGGGTGTGGCAGCAACACAGCATGTGGCCAAGATTAGAAGGCACACACTAGCAATATATGAATGCAGTAACACTTTGTAGAAAGAAGCTATCAATTTTAAGAAATAGAGAGGAAGTATATAAAGTTTAAGAAAAAATATAAGAAATTCTATTATTATAATCTCACAAAAGAAAATTAACAAAAAAGACAAATATAATTGAAATAACTTTTCAATATAAGCTGTTATTTATAAGTATTTTTTGAGTGTTTGTTTATAAGTATTATTGTTGTGTTTATAGATAGGATAGCTACATTTTATTTAAATAAAGTATTTATATAAAGAATAAACTAAAATTTCTACACATGACTTTTATAAGTGTAACATAAATGAATAAAAGTGTTATCTGAGTGGTCTTTGAAATCAATATCCAAGTATACATAGAAGCCTTATTCTAATTATTCATTCACACCTCAACACTCCCTTGCTATCTCTTGAGGGCATAGTTCCTCCAACATCAAAATTAAACTAACTCACCATAATGGTGGTGTTTATAAGAAATTTATGTATAATACCTACAAAATTTATGGTATTTCAAGTAATAATTTTTTTATTACTTCTTTGAAATATTTAAAACTCATAAATAAAAAATTACTATGACATTATTTTCTATCAAATTATGCAGCTAAAGTCTTCTATGATAAGAGTCAGTTTGTCATGGTAGATGATCTTTTTTATATGTTGTTGTAATTGGCTTGCCAGAATTTTATTGAGCATCAATTTTTATGAGGGAGATTGGTTTGTAGTTCTTTTTCTTTGTTGCATCTTTGAGTGGCTTTGGTTATCAGGGTGATTGTGGCCTCATAAAAAGAGTTTGCCAGCTTTCCTTCAGTTTCTACTGTATGGAACATTTTGATAAGTATAGGTATTAGTTTTTCTTTGAATGTCTAGCAGAATTCATCAGTGAAATAATCTGGACATGGATTTTTATATTTGGGAGACTTTTAATAGCAACTTCAATTTTTTTGGTGTTATATGTTTATTTAGGTCTTTAATTCAGTCTTGATTTGATTTTGCTAATTGGCACCTGTTCAGAAAGCTGTCCACTTATTTTAGGTTGTCCATTTTTGTGTAGTATAGATTTTCAAAGTATGACCTGATAATTCTCTGGATTTCTTGGCTGTCTATCGTTACATCTCCCTTTTCATTTCTAATTATGTTAATTTGGATAATCTCTGTCTATCATTTGGTTAGTTTGGATAAAGTTTTGTCTATCTTGCTGATTTCCTCAAAGAACTACTTTTTGATTCATAATTTGTATTGCTTTCTTTGTTTATATTGCACTGATTTCAGCCCTCAGTTTGATTATTTCCTGTCATCTACTTCTACTAGAAAAGTTTGCTTCTAATTGTTCTAAAGCCTTCAGCTGCATTGTTAGGTCTCTTGTGTGAGATTTCTCTTGATTTTTGATATAGGCATCTAGTGCTTTGAATTCTCATGTCACCATTACTTTCATTGTGTCCCATAAGTTCAGGTTTGTTGTAGATTCATTTTTATTAAATTCTAGGAAGTCTTTGATTGCATTCTAAACATTTTCCCTGACCCAGTGATGGCTCCATGAAGAGATGTTAAGTTTTCATGAGTTTATAGGTTTTCTGTAATGTTTTTTGTTGTTAAATACTAACTTTAGTCCATGGTGGTCTGACATGATACAAGCGATTATTTTCATTTTTTTATCTATTAATATTTTCTTGATGACCAAGTATGTGCTCAATTTAGGAGAAAGTTCCATAGGGTGCTGAGAAATGTGTATATTCCTTTGTATTTGGGCAGAAACTTCTGAAAATATTTGTTGAGTACATTTGACTGATAACATCTTTTAGACCCCTTATTTCTCTTAGAAGTCTTTGTCTATTGACCTATCCAAGGGTGAAAGTTGAGTACTGAAGTCTGTCACTATTATACTGTGACATTTGATGTGAGGTTTAAGCTTCAAAAGTGTTTCTTCAAGCATAAGTTTTCAAGGAGTTAGTCACTAACTAACACCCATAGAACACCCTTGCTGTAGAATAGTTGTCTATTAGATGCCATAGGTGCAAGACCGAATTCAACTGAATCTTAAATTTATGTAAGAACTAAGAAAATTGATTCTTAGTCACAAATTGAAATTTTTCATAAAACCTAATTATCTGTAGGCCATGCAAGAGTGTCCTTTGAAGTTAAATACCCAGGAGTGACTATAATCAAAGAAGTAACAGATCTATTTGACAAAAACTTTAAATCACCGAAGAAAGAAATTGAAGAGGAGATCAGGAAATGGAAAGATCTCTGAAGTTTCTGGATTGGTAGGATCAACATAGTAAAAATGGCAATTCTACCAAAAGAAATCTACAGATTCAGTGCACTGCCCATAAAAATCCCAACACAATAATTCACAGACCTGAAAAGTACAATACTCAACTTCATCTGAAATAACAGAAAGTTTGCTCAACAAAATAACCTCAGGAGGCATTACCATCTCCGACTTAAAGTTATGCTATAGAGCTACAGTAATAAAAAAAAGCCTGGTACAGGAATAAAAACAGACTTGTGGATCAATGGAATTGAATAGAAGATCCAGGCATTAACCCAAAAACCTATGAACACCTTATCTTCAACAAAGTGCCCCAAAAATACTCAATGAAAAAGAGATAGTATCTTTAACAAATGGTGTTGGCATTGATGGATGGTAGTGTGTAGAAAAATGCAAACCGATCCAAGCCTGTCACCCTGCACAAATCTCAAATCCAAGTGGATTAAAGACCTCAACATAAACTCAGCCACTCTGAACTTGACAATAAAGAAAATGGGAAATGCCCTCTAATGAATTGGCGCATGGCAACCACTTTCTAAATATAACACCAGTGGCACAGACACAAAGAACAATAATCAATACATGGTACCTTACGAAACTGAGAAGCTTCTGTAAAGTCAAGGACAAAGTGAATAGGAAAAAACTACAACCTACACAATGGAAAAAGATTTTCACCAACCCTACAAGTGAGAGAGGACTGATCTCTAAAATATATAAAGAACTTAAGAAAGTAAGCCCAAAACCTGAATATCCCAATCAAAAAATGGAGTTCAGAAATAAGAAGGGAACTCTCAGCAGAATTACAAATGGCTGAAAGGCACTTGAAAAAGTGCTCAACATCTTTACCCATCAGAGAAATGCAAATCAAAACAACTTCGAGATACCACCTGACATCTGTCAGATTGGCTAAGATAAAAGTCACAGATGACAGCTTATTCTGGAGAGGTTGTGGAGCAAGGTGAACACTCCGCCAGGGTTGGTGGAAGTGTAAGCTTGTTCAGGCAGTCTGGAATGTAGTATGGCTATTTCTCAAAAAACTGGGAGACAGTATGTATTGGCAGAGCTACCAGACTAAGAAACTCTAGGAATAGGAAGAATAAAACAGAGATGTGAGGGGACACAGAGGACAGTAGCTGAAATGCTGATGAGAAAAGATACCAAGCCAAATGACTGAGCAAGATAAGGATCATAGGTTAGTTTATATTTAACAAATGGTGTTGACATAGCTGGACGGAAATGTGTAGAGAAATACAGATAGATCCAAGCCTGTCACCCTGCACAAGACTCAAATCCAAGTGGATCAAAGACCTCAACATAAACTCAGCCTTTTTAAACTTGATAGAAAAGAAAGTGGGAAATACACTTCTACGAATTGGCACAGGGGACCACTTTCTAAATATAGCACCAGTGGTACAGATACTAAGAACAACAATCAATGAGTGGGATCTCCTGAAGCTAAGAAGCTTCTGTAAAGCCAAGGACACTGTCAATAGGACAAAACTACAGCCTACAGAAAGGGAAAAGATTTTTACCAACCCTACAAGTGATAGAGGAATGATCTCTAAGATATATAAAGAACTCAAGAACCTAGAGCCCCAAACCTTGAATAACCAAATCAAAAAATGGGGTTTAGATCTAAAAAGGGAATTCTCAGCAGAAGAATTATGAATGGCTGATAGGCACTTGAAAAAGTGCTCATCATCTTTAGCCATCAGAGAATTGCAAATCAAAACAATATTGAGATACCACCTGACACCTGTTAGATTGACTAAGAAGAAAGACACAGAGGACAATCTATGCTGGAGAGGATGTGGAGCAAGGGGAACACTCCTCCATTGTTGGTGGGAGTTTAAGCTTGTTCAGCCACTTTGGAATACAATATGGCCGTTTCTCAGAAAATTGAGAATCAATTTCCCCAAGGACCCAGCAATACCACTTCTGGGTGTATACCCTAAAGATGCACAGTTACACTTCAAAGGCATTAGCTCAACTATGTTCATAGCAGCATTATTGGAATAGCAAAAATCTGGAAACACCCTAGATGTCCCTCAAATGAAGAATGGATTAACAAACTATGGTACATCTACACAATGGAGTACTACTCAGCGATAAGAAAAAAATGATATCCTAAATTTTGCAGGCAAATGGATGGATTTGGAGAATATCCTACTGAGTGGGGTATCACAAACTCAGAAATATAAGCAGGGGATATACTCACTTATTAGTGGACTCTAAACAAACAAACAAACAAACAACAAAAAAAAAAAAAAGCAAAGTATGCCCAAGCTGCAAACAACAACCACTGAACAGCTTGGGAACAGAAACACTCTGGACTGACACTTTGGATCCCACTCCCCCTAGAGCAACACCTGACTCTCTCTTGAGGGAGTGGGGAGAAAACTGCATCTGCCAGGAGTGGAGACTGAATTAAGCAATATTGGGGCAGTGGGACCATGGGACTGCCTGCAGCCTGCCCAGGGATGAGATGGAGATTTGTGGAGAAGAAAGAATGACCTGATGTGGTGGGAGGGGGTAGGGACCTTGAATAAGGATATACAAGGTTAGAAAGTGTGACTTCTTTGTTAATAATAATAATAATAATAAAAGGGAAAAAAGAGTAAAGGGTTAGCAAGTTATATGGCTGGGCTATTGGTCAATCAGCATAAAATAAATATATAAATATTTTGTGTGTTACTTGGGACTGGTTGTCCAGATCTTGGGGTAGTTTGTGTCAGAAACCTTTTAGTACATGTTGTTCCTAGTTGTCTCATATTTTTACAACCTCCTTTGACATCTTGCTTTTGTTCATCTTTGCTTGGATGTGTGTAATGATTCATGGATACAATTGAACACATGATCCTCTTGTTTCCTCCTCCTTAGTTTGAGTGCAAGTGGAGGTGATAGACCCACAATTTTTGCTGTTTGTCAACACATTTTACAATGTTAACATGTTTGAGAATATAAGAATTATTAAATACCTCATGTAAATTCAAAGCAGTAGTATTTTTTCTGGTAGAGATGTTATAAAGTAGGATAATAATGTATTCATATATAAAAAATGAATAAATAAGTGTGTTTCTTTTACATATGGATGTGCCTTTATATTAGGGGCATAAATATTCAGGATTGAGATCTCATCTTGATTGATTTTTTTCTGAGATGAATAAGTAATGTCCATTCTTCATTCCAGAAATGCAGTGATAGTTCAATATTTGAAAAACTATAAATGTCCCCTATCATATAAACAAATTGAGGAAAAAACCCCAAGTGAGCATCTTCTTAGAGGCTGAAAAAGCCTTTGACAAAGTCCAACTCTCCTCTATGAAAAAAGTCCTGGACAGATAAGAAATACAGGAAAAATACCTACATATAAAAGAGGCAATTTACTAGAATTTGATGTCCAACATCAAACTAAATGGAGAAATACTAAAAGCAATTCCAGTAAACTCAGGAACAAGACAAGGCTGTCCCCCTTCACTTATCTATTCAATATAGTTCTTGAAGTTCTAGCTAAAGCAATAGGAGAACAAAGGGAGATTAAGGAGATACAAATTAAAAAAAAAGAACACCTGAAGCTGATAAACACCTTCAGCAATGTAACAGGATACAAGATTAATCGAAAAAAATAAGTAGCCCTCCTATACACTAATAATAAATAGGCTGCAAAAGAAAACATCACCCTTTATAATAGCTGCAAATACAATTTTCCCTGGCAGGGATTCAAGCGCTGGTGTCTGCTGACCTCACCTCACCTGTGGAAGGCGTCTGATTCTGGCTAGCAGAGAAATGCAAATCAAAACAACTTTGAGATACCACCTGACACCTTTTAGATTGGGTAAGATAAAAGACACAGATGATAGCCTATGCTGGAGAGGGTGCGGAGCAAGGGGAACACTCCTCCATTGTTGGTGGGAGTGTAAGCTTTTTCAGCCACTCTGGAATGCAGTATGGAGGCTTCTCAAAAAATTGAGAATCTCCCCAAGGACCCAGCAATACCACTTCTGGGTGTATACCCTAAAGATGCACAGTCGCACTCCCATGGCATTAGCTCAACTATGTTTATAGCAGCATTATTCATAATAGCAAGAAATTGGAAACAATTTAGATACCCCTCACCTGAAGAATGGATTAACAAACCATGGTACATCTACAAAATGGAGTACTACTCAGCAAAAAGAAAAAATGAAATCCTATAATTTGCAGGTAAATGGATAAATTTGGAGAATATCATCCTGAGCTAGGTATCACAAACCCAGAAATACAAGCAGGGGCTATACTCATTCATTAGTGGAGTTTAAACAAAAAAGCAAAAAGCAAAGCATATCCAAGCTGAAAACCATGACCATTGCACAGCTGGGGATCTGAGAAACCTTGGAATGGAACCTTGAATCCCATTTCCTCCAGTGGAACCCCTGATCCAGTCTTGATGTTGAGGTGAGGAAAGAGGATCTGCCAGAAGTGGATGCTGAACTATCCCATATTGGAATCTTTTTACCTCCTGCCTTTGCTGGGTGGCGATAAAGAGATGTGGAGAAGACTGAGTGACTGGAAGGGGTGGAAGGGGAAAGGGAGCTTGAAGCAGGATTATACATGGATAGAAAATGTGGCTTTAGGGGCTGGAGAGATGGCTCAGCGGTTAAGATCACCGTCTGCTCTTCCAGAGGACCCAGATTCGATTCCCAGCACCCACATGGCAGCTAACAACTGTCTGTAGTTCCAGTTCCAGGCAAACATCAAGGCAAATAAATAATAAATAAATAAAGTTTAAAAAGAAGAAAATATGAGTTTATTCATAATAAAAAATAAAGAATAACATAAAGAAATATGTAAGAGTGCCATTGTGTTAAGATCAAATGAACAGCAGGAGACTATATTAAATGTAAATTTGTGATCCCAAGCTATTCAGTGGTTGTGGTTGCAGCCTGAGTATTCTTTACTTTTTATTTTAAAGTCCACTAGTGTGTGAATACATCCCCTGCTTATTGTTCTGTGTTAGTGATACTTCGCTCAAGAGGATATTTTCCATTTCCATTCATTTGCCTGTGAATTTTGAATATCTACCTAACAGGAATAAAAATTTGGTTATCACACATAACTATTAATTTCCATTTTTAATTATACCTTAAAAATTTAAAGGTATTGCATAAATGTATTATCTTAAACAAGAGTACAAATATACATACAGTATAACAAAATTGACTTTAAATTTGTATCACTAAACCAAAATATATACTAATGTAAAATATTTTCTGATTAGAAGCTGATTTTTCGATTAAAGTAAATCCATCATTTAAAAATTTTTCATATACTATTTCACCCCTGTTTTCTTAGATTTACCTTGCCCATTAACCATTTTTCATAAAAATAAACACTTATAAACAAAATATTTGAAAATTTAGACATAGCTTTCCATTATTACTTCCTGCTGATTGAGAGGCATTGGCTATCTCATGGGTTTCTGAGGCTGGATCATCTGAATTGGCATCTTGGTATCTAATGGGGCTATCTTTATCCTTCTAAAATTTTTTTTCAGGGGGTCTTATTTGATGAACCCATACTGCCCTGGAAGCAATCCACAGGTTCTCATCTTCTATAAAAACAAAAGTAGAACCTCTTTTTAAAAGCAACATATCCTTAGACACAAATTTCAAAATCAAGACACCTTTAAAGTATACGTGATTATTTAACTTAGCAGCCTTTGCAATCAAATGTTTTTTCTGTAGTTAGCTCATCAACAGTTAAAAAGTTTAAAAAAAACCTCACAATAATAACCATAATCCAGACTCTGTGTCTATTTTTAATATTTATGTGGCTTGTTATGTATTTATTTCTCTATTTTTTTCTTTTAGGGACTTTCTCTATCCTCTTTTATTCTCTCTTTGAAGCCTATGTATTCTTTTTTTACACACATTGTAATCCATTTAGAGGTTTTTTCCATTTGAATCTGATTTTTTTGTGTATTATAAATTATTTTCTAACCAAAAAAGCTTTTAAAATGCTATGATTCAAAGGCTGTGAGCTCTGACTGCTCTTCCAGACATCCGGAGTTCAACTCCCAGCAACTACATGGTGGCTCACCACCATCTGTAATGAGATCTGCTGCCCTCTTCTGGCCTGCAGACAGACATACAGGCAGAACACTATGTACATAAAATAAATAAATGAATCTTTTTTTTAAAGAAATGCTAGACTGTACAGTGCTGCTTTGACTACTGAATGTGCCCCACTCAGTGGCTTTTCAACATGGCAGAAGTAGCTGAATCACTCTTATCTTCCCAATTCTTAGAATAGTATTAAATATTGAGAAACTTTTTACTACCCTACTCTGAGCAATTTTAAGTTTCTCCCTGCCAACAAGTAGAGCACCACTACTTGCTGCATATTCCACTTAAGCATTTGGCAGTAGGGCCTCTTAAACAGTTTCTGCCTGTAATGCTGAGTCAGGAAGTCTTTCTTAGAGGAGCCCCATCTGCTCACTGCTTCCAAATAAAGCAGTCCCAGGAAAACCCACTACCATAAAACCATCTTTGACTCTGTTTCATTTTTGTTCAATATAAACATAAACCTTAATTCCATCATATGCAACTTGTTGCTTATACAAGTCTTCTGTGAAAATTCAGGAATTGACCTTGCTGCAGCTCAAGCAGCCTGCATCCGGACCACCATGATTTTGTAGCTCAAGCCTACACAGTGCTCTGTACTACAATTTACTTGAGGAGATTTCTGGCCCATCTAGCTGATGATCCAGACCCACAGACCTGCAGTCTCAGACTGACAAGACCCAAATAATCAAACAAAGGCTTATATTAATTTAATGCCCTTTGGCCTATGGGTTAGGCATATTGCTAGCTAGCTCTTTCATCTTAATTCAATCCATTACCATTAATCTGTCTTGCCTCATGGCCTGTGGCTTACCTATAAATTTATATCTTGCTTCTTGGGCAGCTGGATTATGTCTCTCTCTGACACTACCTTACTTCCCATAACTATGTTCTAATTTCCTGCTTACTTTTAAGGTGTCTGCCATAGGTCAAAAGAGTTACTTTATTAATGATACTCACAGCATACCAAAAATATCTCATATCAAAGAATAATATGACACCACCAGAATCTGGTTCTACAACAAGACTTAATCATTACAATGTAAAGAAGCAGAAGGAAACACCCTTAATAGCAACTGTGAAGGTAATAAAAGCCTTAAAAGAAGAAATAAGAAAACTCTTTTAAAAATAAAAGGAAAGACAAACATAAAAATTTGAAGCAATCAACAAATATTTTAAGGAACATAAAGAAAAGCAAGAAAAAGCAAAGAAGAGAGAGTGACTAGAAGGGGTGAGAGGGGTAAGGGAGCAAGGATATACATGGATAAAAATATGACTTTATTCATAATAAACAATAAAATGAAAAAAATAAAAAATAAGTAAATAAAAACATTTCAACATTTAAAAATTGAAATATAAGCAATAAGACAAAAACTGGGAACATGCTCAAAATAGAAACTCTGAAGACACAAACTGGGAATACAGATGCAAGCATAACCAACAGAATTCAAGAAATGAAAGAGAGACTATCTGGAGTAGAAGTTTGCAGTGTGGAAATATGTCAGTCAAAGAAAACACTAAAACCAAAAAACAAAATAGCATAAAATATTCAGGAAATATGAGACCTCATGAACAAACTAAACTTAGGAGTAACAGAAATATAAGAAGATTATCAGCTTAAAGGTACCAAAAAATATATTCAATAAAATCATAGAAGAAAAATTTTGGAATCTAAAGAAGAAAATGCCTGTAAAGATACAAGAAGATTAAAGAAAACCTAATAGATTAGTCCTCTCAAAAAATCTGCATATCACATAGTAATCAAGCAATAATAAAGAAAAATACTAAAAATAGCAAAGGATAAAAGCCAAAAACCTTTTAAAGGCAGACCCTTAAGAATGACCCAAGACTACTCATTGGTAACAATGTAACAGAAAGTCCTGATACGATGGTATACAAACACTAAGAGACCACAGTTTCTAGCACAGATGACTATACCCAGCTAAATTACCAATCATAATAAATAAAGTACACAAGATATTTTTTACAACAAACGCTGAGAAGGAAAATTCAAACCTATGCAAATCAATGCACTCTGAAATATCATCTTCTACTGGCTAAGATCAAAACACAGTTGACAAACTATGCTGGAGTGGTTGGAAGCATAGGGAACACTCTCCCACTGCTGCTGGAGCATAAACTTATATAGTCACTTTGGAAACCACATGGTTGTTCCTCAGAAAACTGGAAATCAATCTATTAAATTATCCATCAATACCACAATAGTCATATACCTAAGGGATGGACATTCTTACCACAAGGATATTATCCCAACAGTACTAATCGCAGTATTACTTGTAATAGCCAAAACCTGAACACAACCAATAAGCCCCTCAGCTGAAGACTAGGTCAAACAACTTTGTTACACTTACACAATAGAGATCTACTCAGCAGAAAAAAAAATGTCATTGTGATATTTGAAGGCAAATGAATGGATCTGAAGTATAAATCCCAACACAATATTTTACAGACTTTGAAAGAATAATATTCAACTTCATTTGGAATAACAAAAAAGCCAGGATTGACAAAACAATTTTGTTCAACAAAAGAACCTCAGGAGGCATCACCATCCCCGACTTCAAGTTATACTATAGAGCTATAGTAATAAAAACATCCTATTGCTGACATAAAAATAGACATGTGGATCAATGAAATCTAATTGAAGACCCAGACATTAGCCTAAAAACCTATTAAAACCTGATGTTTGACAAAGAGGCCAAATATATTCAATGGAAGAAAGATAGTATCTTTAACAAATGGTGTTGGCATAGATGGATGGAAGTATGTAGAAAAATGCAAATAGGCCTCACCATAAACCCACCCATATGGAACTTGATAGAAAAGAAAGTGGGAAATGCTCTCCAACAAAATGGCACAGGTGACCAATTCTTAAATAAGACACCAGTAGCACAGACACTAAGAACAACAATTAATAAGTGAGACCTCTTGAAACTGAGAAGCTTCTGTAAAGCTAAAGACATAGTCAATAGGACAAAATGACAACCTACATAATGGGAAAAGATTTTCTCCAATCCTACAAGTGACAGAGGACTGATCTCTAAAATATATAGAGAATTCAAGAAACTATAGCCCAAATCAATTTGATTGAATAACCCAATCAAAATTCGGGGTTCAGAACTAAAAAGAGAATTCTTAGGAGAAGAATTATAAATGGCTGAAAGGTACTTGAAAATGTGCCTGACATCTTTAGCCATCAGAGAAATGCAAATCAAAACAACTTTGTGATACCACCTTACACTTGTCAGATTGGCTAAGATAAAAGAAACAAATGACAGCATATCCTGAGAGGTTGCAGAGCAAAGGGAACACTCCTTCATTGTTGATGGGAATGTAAGCTTGTTCAGCCACTCTGGAATGCATTATGGCAGTTTCTCAGAAAACTAGGAATCCAACTAACCAAGGATCCAGCCATACCACTATTGGGCAAATATCCTAAAGATGCACATTCACACTTCAAGGGCATTAGCTCAAGTATGTTCATAGCAGCATTATTCATAATAGCAAGAACTTGGTAACAACCTAGATGCCCCTCAACTGAAGAATGGATTAACAAACTTGTGTATCTGCACAATGGAGTACTATTCAGCAGTAAGAAAAAACTGAAACCCTAAAATTTGCAGGCAAATGGATGGATTTGGAGGAATCTCCTGAGCGAGGTCTCATAAACCCAGAATGATAAGCAGGGGATGTACTCACTCCATAGTGGACTTTAAACAAAAAAGCAAAAAGCAAAGCATGTCCAAGCTGCAAACCACAACCACTGAACAGCTTGGAATCTGAAACACCTTGGACTGGCATCTTGGAAAGCAAAGCATGTCCAAGCTGCAAACCACAACCACTGAACAGCTTGGAATCTGAAACACCTTGGACTGGCATCTTGGAGCCCACTCCATCCAGAGGAACACCTGATCCAATCTTGATTTTGGGATGAGGATAGCAGATCTGGCAGCAGTGAAAGCTGAACTAAGTCACCTTGGGACCTTGGGACCTCTTGAACTTTCTGGGGAGGAGATTAAGTGATGTGGAGAAGAGAGAGTGACTGGAAAGGACGGGAGGGTGAAGGGAGGTTGAACAAGGGTGTACATGGATCAAAAAAATATGACCATTCATAAAAAAAATCCTGAGTGAGGCAAAACACCCAGAAAGAAAATCATGGTATGTACTCACTCAGAAGTCGATTTTAGACATAACAGAAAGGATAGCCAGGCTACAATCCAAATAATCCTCCAGTAGCTAGGTAACAGGAAAGTTAAGAAATACATCCATAGTATCCCCTGGAAATAGAAAATAAAGACATTTTAAGATAAATGTGATCATATCGGTGAGCAAGGTAAGGTGAGAAGAGAATATGAAAGAAAGGGATGGTAAGTCAGGGAAAGGGCAACAGAGAGGGAGAGCAAAGAAAATATCCTGATATAGGGAGCCACTGTGGATTTAGAGAGAAACCTGATACCAATAAACATCTAAGAATTCACAAGATGAGTCCAACTAGGACTCCGAAAAATAGTGGAGAGGGAGCCAAAAAAGACATTTCCCTAGTATCATATACATAATTACCCTAATTACTATTATAAAGTCTTCATTCAGCTGCTTATAGAGGCAGATGCACAGATCTATAGGGAAATACTAGGCTGAGTTATTTGTCCAGCTGAAGAGAGGGAGGAAAGATTGCTTGAGAGTGTGGATCAGGATCATGATGGGGATCCCTATGGAGTAGGCAGTCTCCAACTATTAGAAGCTTGCAGACTCTGAAATAACAGCCAAGGAACCTTTATAAAAGGGATCTGGACTCCCTGAATTTAAATGACAGTCAAAAGGCAGGGGCAGTTTCTGGAGCCTCTTGCTATTGGACTAGAGTGTACACTTGTGTCATGAACTGGCTCTTTGAAGCCCATGCCTAGTGGGAAAACACCTTTCTCAACCTTGATTCTTGAGTGAAGGAGTTGGGTCTACCTCACCTGGATATGCCAGATTGAATTGACTCACTTTGGAACTCCTAATCTTTTCTGGGGAGTGAGGGGGAGGACTGGGAGAAGAAGTGGGAGAGGAAGCAGTAGGGCTATGAATAAGTGTTTTTTAGAAAAACAAAATGGAACAAATAAATTAAAATATTTCAATAATATACTTAAAAGAAATACAGATAATAGCATTAAGATTTTTTGTTTTGTCATTATAGATTTATGTTCCATAAATATCAATGTATTTTTATGTTATCTTATTTTAGAATTTGTATATTTTACTGGATATGTATATGTTTTGCTTGATTGACTGTATGTACATCATGTGTGTTCACTGGACAGAAGAAGAAATTGAATCCTCTGGTATTGGTAATGAAAATTGTTAGATGCCACGTGGGCGCTGGTAAGAATACCAAATTCTCTGGATGAGCAGTAAGTGCTTATACTGCTAAGACATCTCCCTAACCTTTATTTGTACTTTCTTAAGAAAGTGCAGTAAAAAGAAAGTTTTTGCAGAAAAGGAGAAATGAGAAAGAATAAAATGGGGAGGAAATGACTGAAGCTCAACATACAAAAGTATAAAATTGTCAAAGAAATAGACTTCACTAAAAATAAATTCACTTAAACTAAAAAAAAAATAAAAAGAAAGAAAAAAGAAAAAAAAGAGATGTTAAGAACTTAGGAATCTGTGTTATAGTGATTTGACATATGAAATGCCATAATGGAAATCACAATGGAAATGCACTATATTGCATCCTTAAGGAATAAAAAAAAAATGAGTAAATCACCTGGCAATTCTGTCTGTCTGTCTCTCTAAGTATATACATACCTAAATATTAGAACACTGTTCATGGAAAGCTTTATCTTATAACAAATGATATAGTATGTATGGTAGCCCAGATCTGTGGTATATAAATAAATATAAAAATTATATATTATGTTTACATAGAGAAAATACTTTGGTTATTACAAGGGAGGAGACAGTGGTGTACATTATGACACATGTTAACCTGAGATCATCAAACATAGTGCAATATTCTAACTGTAAAAACACAAAGGGCATGTTATAGCATGTATATAAGTTATATTTGTAAAGCTCAGACAGAGAATAGCATTCTGGAATTGAATCTCTTATTTTTCAAGATGTACTTTTTCTGAATAAATCCTGAAAACTCACAAAATTGAACTGGTGCTTAATTTTTGCATTTAAGATGAAACTTATTTGCAATTTTAATTAAATGCAATAAACACAATCTAAATATTAGATTTAATGATCTCAAATCCATCATTACATATTAACACCTAGAATAAACTAATTTTTCTTGTTTAAATATTATTATTATTATGAACAAAGAAGTCACACTTTCTTTCCTTATATATCCTTATTCAAGGTCCCTTCCACTTCCCACCACATCAAGTCATTTATTCTTCTACACAAATCCTCATCCCCTCCCTGGGCAGGCCGCAGGCATTTCCATGGTCCCACTGTCACAATATTGCTTAGATCAGTCTCCACTCCTGGCAGATCCAGTTTTCTCCCCCCACCATCAAGACTGAGTCAGGTGTTCCTCGAGGGGGAGAGGGATCCAAGGAGTCAGTTCAGAGTGTTTCTAATCCAAAGCTGTTCAGTGGTTGTAGTTTGCAGCTTGGGCATGCTTTGCATTTTCCTTGTTTGTTTGTTTGTTTGTTTAGAGTCCACTAATGAGTGAGTAGATCCCCTGCTTATCTTTCTGAGTTTGTGATACCTCGCTCAGGAAGATATACTCCAAATCCATCCATTTGCCTGCAAAATTTAGGATATAATTTTTTCTTACTGCTGAGTAGTACTCCATTGTGTAGATGTACCATAGTTTGTTAATCCATTCTTGATTTGTGGGACATCTAGGCTACTACAAATAACGCTGCTATGAACATAGTTCAGCTAAACCTTTGGAGTGTAACTGTGCATCTTTAGGGTATACACCCAGAAGTGGTATTGCTGGGTCCTTGGGGAAATTGATTCTCAATTTTCTGAGAAACGGCCATATTGTATTCCAAAGTGGCTGAACAAGCTTACACTCACACCAACAATGGAGGAGTATTCCCCTTGCTCCACATCCTCTCCTCCATAGGCTGTCTTCTGTGTCTTTTATCTTAGCCAATCTAACAGGTGTCAGGTGGTATTTCAAAGTTGTTTTGATTTGCATTTCTCTGATGGCTAAAGATGATGAGCACTTTTTCAGGTGCCCTTCAGCCATTCGTAATTCTTCTGCTGAGAATTCCCTTTTTAGATCTGAACCCCATTTTTTGATTGCGTTGTTCAAGGTTTTGGGTTCTACATACTTGTGTTCTTTATATATCTTAGAGATCAGTCCTCTATCACTTGTAGGTTGGTGAAAATCTTTTCCCATTCAGTAGGCTGTCGTTTTGACCTATTGACAGTGTCCTTGACTATACAGAAGCTTCTTAGCCTCAGGAGATCCCACTTAATGATTGTTGTTCCTAGTGTCTGTGCCACTGGTGTTATATTTAGGAAGTGGTCCCCTGTGCCTATTCATAGAAGTGTACTTTCAACTTTCTTTTCTATAAAGTTTAAGAGGCTGGGTTTATGTTGAGGTCTTTGATCCACTTGATTCGAGTTTTGTGCAGGGTTACAGGCTCAGATATATTTGCATTTTTCTACACACTTTCATCCAGCTATGCCATCACCATTTGTTAAATATACAGTCTTTTTTCCATTGAATATGTTCAGCTTCTTTGTCAAAGATCAGGTGTTCATAGATTTTTGGGTTAATTCCCGGATCCTCAATTCTATTCCATTGATCCACAAATCTGTTCTTATGCCAGTACCAGGCTGTTTTTATTACTGTAGCTCTATATTATAACATGAAGTTGGGGATGGTGACACCTCCTGAGGTTCCTTTGTTGTGTAACATTTTTTTGGCCATCCTGGCTTACCTGTTATTTTAAATGAAACTAAGTTTTGTTCTTTCAAGGTCCAAAAAATATTGTGTTGGGATTTTGATGGGCAGTGCATAGAATCTGTAAATAGCTTTTGGTAGAATCGCCATTTTTACTATGTTGATCCTACCAATCCAGGAACATGGGAGGGCTTTCTATTTTATGATATCCTCTTCAATTTCTTTCTTTAGTGATTTAAAATTTTTGTCAAATAGGTCTGTTCTTTCTTTGGTTATGGTTCCTCCAAAGTATTTAATACTATTTGCAGCTATTATGAAGTGTAATATTTCCCTTATTTCTTTTTCAACTCTTCTATTTTTAGTGTATAGAAGTTATATAGTGTGTAACTGATTTCATTGAGTTAATCTTGTATCCTGCAACATTGCTGAAGGTGTTTTTAGCCATAGCAGTTCCTTGGAAGAATTTTGTGGGTCACTTATGAATACAATCGTATCATCTGCAAATAGAAATAGCTTCACTTCTTCTTATTCAGTTTGTACCCACTTAATCTCTTTTCATTCCCTTATTGCTTTAGCTAAAACTTCGAGAACTATATTGAGTAGATAAGGGGAGAGAGGACATCCTTGTCTGGTTCCTGATTTTAGTGGGATTGCTATTGGTTTTTATCCATTAAGCTTGATATTGGCTGTGGGCTTCTTGTAAATCTCCTTTATTATATTTAGATATTCTCACTGTATTCTTGATTTCTCCAGGGCTTTAATCAATAACGAGTGTTGGATTTTTTCAAAGGAGTTTTCAGCATCTAAAGATATGATCATGTGGTTTTGTTCCTTTAGATTTTTTATATGATGGATAACGTTTACAGTTTTTTGTATGTTAACCCAGTCCTGCAAGTCTGGAATGAAGCCTACTTGGTCTCTGTGGATGATATTTTTTATACATTGTTGTATATGGTTTGCTAAAATTTTGTTGAGAATTTATCATCAATATTCATGAGGGATATAGGTCTGTAATTCTCCTTCTTTGTTGTGTGTTTGTGTGGCTTGGGTTTTAGGATAATTGTGGCCTCATAAAAGGAATTTGGCAATATTCCTTCAGTTTCTACTGTGTGAAATAGTTTGAGGAGTAACAGTCGTAATTCTTCCTTGAATGTCTGGTAGATTTCGGCACTGAAACCATCTGGACCAGGGCTTTTATTTTGATGGAGGTTTTTAATGACAAGTTCAGTTTCCTTAAGGGTTTTAGGCCAGTTTAGGTAATTAATCTGATCTTCATTTAATTTTGGTAGATGGTACCTGTCTAGAAAGCTGTCCATATCTTCTAGATTTTGCATTTTTGTGGAATACAGATTTTCAAAGTATGATCTGATAATTCTCTGTATTTCCTGGGGGTCTTTTTTTATGTCCCCCTTTTCATTTCTAATTTTGTTGATTTGAACACTCTCTCTCTGTTTTTTGATTAGTTTGTCTAAGGGCTTATCTATCTTGATAGCTTTCTCCAAGGACCAACTCTTAGATTCACTGATTTTTTGTATTTTTCTTTTTGTTTCACTTGTATTGATTTCAGCTCTAAGTTTGATTATTTCCTGCCATTTACTCCTTTTAGGTGAGTTCACTTCTAATTGTTCTAAGGCTTTGAGCTGAGCTGTTAGGTCTCTAGTGTGGAATTTCTCTAGGTTTTTCATGTAGCATCTAGCCCTATGAATTTTCATCTTAAAACTGCTTTCATTGTGTCCCACAAGTTTGGATATGTTGTGGATTCTTTTTCATTAAATTCTAGGAAGACTTTGATTTTTTTCTTATTTTCTTCCTTGACCCAGAGATGGTTCAGCTGAGTGATGTTTAGTTTCCATGAATTGGTAATCTTTCTTTGATTTTTGATGTTGTTGAATTCTAAATTTAGGTCCTTGTGGTCTGATATATTACAAGGGATTATTTTCATTTTTTGTATCTGTTGATATTTGCTTTATGACAAATTATGCGGTCAGTTTTGGAGAAAGTTCCATGAGGACCTGAGAAATATGTATATTTCTTTTCATTTGGGTGGAAGCTTCTATAGATATCTATTAAGTCCATTTGCATTATAACCTCTTTTATACTCCTTATTTCTCTGTTGAGTCTCTGTCTGGTTGACCTTTCCAGTGTTGAAAGTGGGGTATTAAAGTCTCCCACTATTAGAGTGTAAGAATTGATGTGGAATTTGAGCTTTAGCAGTGTTTCTTTTACATAAACAGGTACCCTTACATTAGGGGCATAAATATTCAGGATTAAAATCTCCTCTTGACCAATTTTTCTTGTGATGAATAAGTAATGACCATCTTGGTCCCTTTTAATTGTTTTTCGCTTAAAGTATCCTTTTTAGATATTAGGATTGCAACCCCCGCTTGTTTCTTAGGAACATTTGACTGGAAAATCTTTTCCCAACCCTTTTCTCTAAGGCTGTGTCTGTCTTTGCGGTTGAGGTGTGTTTCCTATAGGCATCAGAAGGATGGCTTTTGTTGTTCTATCCATCTTGTTAGTGTGTGACATTTTATAGGAGAGTTGAGTCCATTGATAGTAAGGAATATTAGTGACCACTGATTGATACTTCCTGCCATTTTTGGTGGTAACCTGTTTTTATTTCCTTTCTCTAGGTTATTCATCTGTGGTGTTATTGATTGTTTGTGGTTCCATAGGTGTATCTGGGGTCCTTAGGTTGGAGTTTTCCCTCTAATACTCTGTGTAGCACTGGATTGGTAGATTGATCTTGTTTCAGTCTGATTTTGTCATGAAATATCTTGTTTACTCCATCTATGATGATTGATAATTTGAATGTATAGTATTCTAGTTTGGCAGCCATGCTCTTTTAGTGTCTGTATAACTTCTGACCTAACCCTTGTAGCTTTCATCGTTTCCATTGAATAGTCAGGCGTTATTCTGATGGGTCTGCCTTTATATGTAAGTTGGCCCTTTTCTTTTGCAGCTGTTAAAACTATTTTGTTGTTCTGTATGTTTTGTGGCTAGATTATTATGTGGTGACTGACTTTTTTGGGGGATCATATCTATTTATTATTCTATACATTTCTTATATCTTTATAGGCATTTCCTTCTTCAGGTTAGGGAAGTTTTCTTATATGATTTTATTGAAAACATTATGTGTGTCTTTGAGCTGTTATTCTTCTCCTTCTTCTATTCCTATTATTCTCAAGTTAGGTCTTTTCTTGGTGTCCCAGATTTTCTGAACATTTTGAGTTATGGCTTTTTTGGTTTTAGTATTTTCTTTGACTGATATATCTGTTTGAGCTACTGAGACTTCTACTTCAGAGATTCCATCTTCCATCTCTTGAACTCTGTTGGTTATGCTTGTATCTGTGGTTCCAGCTTTTTTCCTCAGGTTTTCTATTTCCATATTTGCCTCATTTTGTGCCTTTTTTATTGCTTCTATATCAGTTTTTAGTTCCTGGAATGTTTCTTTCATTTTTTGGTTTTCTTTTTCTTGGTTTCCTTTCATAGATTTGTTAATCTCTTCCAATTTTTGTTTGTATTTTCTTCTTTTTCCTTAAGGCAGTTTTTCATATCTTCTTTGAGAGCTTCATTGATCATCACAAAGGAATTTTTGGTGTTGCTTCCTTCTGTTTCCTCATCATTGCTGAGTTCAGGTCTTGTAGTTGTAAGACTGCCACTTTCTTCTGGAGTCACCTTGTTCTTCTTTATATTTTTATATATATTTTTGCACTGGCATCTGCCCATGGCTTCAGTGGTTCACAATTACGTGGCTCCTGGTTAGTTGTGGCAAGCTGATTTGTGTGTCTCCTGTCACCTCTGAACAAAAGGTCTGCTCAATCTCTAACTTTGCTTTGTGCTGGGGACTGAAATTGAAGTCTGAACAAATAATTGAAATTCACAAGTTGTGGAGTAGGGGCAGATAATGTCTGGGTTGGAGATGTGAGTTCAGATGTATTCCTTTGGGCATTATTAAAGTTGCAGGCTCTTCTCACAGGATCCTGTTTGTCTTACATTAGTTTTAATGGCAATTAATCAGGTAAACTGATTGAAGTCTTCAATCCTTCTCTGTTTGAGCAGTTGGACGTGGGGTGGCCATGCTAGTTAACTTAGCAGCATCTTGACGGACCCTGACAGTCAAAGTTTATCTCTGTGTGCTACAGAGTGTGTGGGGACATGCTCCACTGACAGCACCTGGTCCTGGAAGCGGAACCCGACCAGAACACAATTTTCCCTGGCAGAGATTCAGGTGCTGGGGCCTGCTGAACCCACCTCACCTTTGGGCAGAGTTGGAATCTGTCTTTCAGAGTCCTAACTCCTTCTCTGTTGGAGCAGTTGGAGGCAGAGTGGCTGTGCAAGTTCTCTGAGCAGCAGCTGGGGGACACTGACTGCCAAAATTTATCTCTGTCTGGTACTGAGTATGTGGGGACATGCTCCACAGCCAGCAACTGTTCCCAGAATATTTTCAATATTTATTTATAATTCATAAAAGCTTTAATATGTTAGAGTTGACTAAATTATCATTGTACATTATTTGCTTTTGTATATATTTACATGTAATATATAGGTATAGTAGTATGATTATTTAGAAATGTGAACATTTTTTCTTATTTGCAATATAAGATTTATACATGTAGTTTAAGATTTGTTTTTTATTTTAATTAAGCATATACTTTAATTTACCTTTCTAACTATTTAAATTTCTATTTGTGTTTAATTATATAAAATATAAATTTCCAATATGTTATACTTTTATACCATCACTGCTATTCAACTCCAGAATGTAATTCTCAGTCTTTTCTTTATATGTGTATGTGTGTTTGTGTGTGTATTTGTGTGTGCTAAGCACAGACTATTCCCAAACTGTTCCAAAGCTCTTTTTCTTGGAAACATTATAACACTAGAAATTATCACTTTTTTAAAGAAAACACTAACTTTTTTCTTTGATTTGGACATAGCAGAAGTTATGTAATTATGAGATGTAAACTTCTTTAGTTAGCAAACACATGCTGTTTGCCTATACCTTAACTTTGCTTTTCTTATGTAATAGATGTTGAATCTAGAGATTCCTGAGGCAGAATTTGTCTATTAATATAATGTGTTACAGATTGCCTCTAAACTTTTTTTGTTTTTCCATTTCAGCTTTCATGGGCATCCACAGTCAGAGAAGAGTTATAACCTTTCATTTCTGTTTGGGTCTTGCATATATCACTAAGTATACAAAGTATTGTATTTGAGGATCTCTATAAACAAAATGCTTAGATGATGAATGTTTGCAATTTATTTATTACTGCTGCAGTAGTCTAATAGAAACTGTGACAAAAGTGAGAATATAAACCTAGAGACTATAAGCATATTTACCCCCAACAGAGTATTTTCTTTATTGTTAAGTACCAACCATGTTCATTGCTGAATTTGTTACCTCATTGCACATAAACTTCAAACTCTACATAACTTTTCTACCCTATTCATAAAAAGAGAGTATAAGTGTTAGGGAAACTTGATATAAATGTTATGACAAAATGGGGATAAAAATTTTACACGTAAAACAAAAACAATGTAAAATATAAAGAAACATAGTAAAAAATTTTGTAACCCTGTTTAGAAAAAGCAGAGTTTACTTCATTTGTTTTATGATATAGTACATTATAGTCATCAGATTTTTAAAAATATTTATTATATTTTATGTGAATTCATGTTTTGTCTGCTCATGTAATGGTGTAAGGGTGTCAGATCTTGGAATTACAGACAGTTGTTAGTTGCCATGTGATTGCTCAGAATCAAACTCAGGTACTTCCCAAGAACAATCAATACTCTTAACTGCTAAGCCATCCCTACAGTCCCGCTTAGTTTGTTTATGAATTTGCTAAATCAGTCCTCCTGTGAGAGATTCTCACATGCTGAAGAAGACCTTTAAATGGATGAAATACAGTTAAACTCTCGGTGTCTCACATTCTCTATGGAACAGGTATAGAAAGGTCTGTGATCTTTTGATGAGTGAGGTAATATCAACTGTAGTTGAAATCTGACAAGAAACCTTCATCTCCCATGACAAGTTCTCATACTCTCTAACATCAACATGTCTCCATGTGGGAACAACTGAAATTCAATGAAAACAGTAAGGACACTTTTATTTTTCTTCTTCGGAAAAGGAATTTCTTATAGTTAACCATAGTTAACCTTTTAAAAATTGAGAATTCTATCGGCAACAATAAAGATTTTGTATTTATATGAATATATATAATTATATGTTTAATGTTTTTTATTTATTTTTAATATAAAAGAATATCAAATGTTTACCTCAAAATACAAATTAGTATGAGCCTTTCCCTTGAGTTATATTTATCAATTGTTAAATCAGATGTAAATGCAAACATTGATCTTAAAGTTAAGCAGAAATAAAGGTCTCCTAATAAACTAGCACTCAAGATAATGCCACAATGTGAGACGTTTACACAAAGATCAATCCTCCAAGGCCAATCTCACATTGTAATATAATACCATCATATCTTTCTTTTTCTACTTAAAATTTTATTTTAAATTATTTTTTCTTTCTTTTTTATTTTTTTAATAAAGCTTCATTTTGCATCCATGTATCTCCTTATTCAAACTCCATTGCGCATCCTTGCCCCTCCTGGTCAGTCTCTTTTCTCCCCATTCCCCATCCCTTCCCCAGAAAGAGCAGGAGGTCTCAAGGTAGATTAGTTCAGCATCTACTCCAGGCAAGTCTGATTTCCTCATCCTAATATCAAGACTGGGTTATGTGTACCTCTGGAGGGAATGGGCTCCAAGGTGCCAGTCCAAGGTGCTTCAGATCCCAAGTTGTTCAGTGGTTGTGGTTTACAGCTTGGGTATTCTTTGCTTTTTGTTTAAAGTCTACTAATGATTGAGTACACACCCTGCTTATCTTTCTGGGTTTGTGATACCTGGCTCAGAAGGATATTCTCAAAATCCATCCATTTGCCTGCAAATTTTAGAATATTTTTTTTTCTGGTGAGTAGTAGCATTGCACTGTGTAGATGTACCACAGTTTGTTAATCCATTCCTCAGTGTAGGGACATGTGGGCTGTTTCCAGGGTCTTGTTATTATGAATACTGCTGCTATAAAAAATAGTTGAGCTAATGCTTTTGGGGTGAGTATGTGTGTATTTAGGGTATATGCCTAAAAGTGGTATTGCTGAATTTTTGAGGAGATTGATTCCCAGTTTTCTGAGAAACTATCATACTGCATTCCAGAGTAGCTGAACAAGTTTACATTTTCACCAGCAATGGAAGAGTTTTCCCTTTGTTCTGCATCCTCTCTAGCATAGGCTGTCATCTGTGTCTTTAATTTTAGCTATTCTGACATGCTAAACATAGTAAGATAAATAGATTTAGTAGCACTTAAAGCAGACCTATTTAAATAACACTTTTATTCTCAATGGAGATCCTAAAATCCACAAAGGCCTGGACTGCACATAGTATCTGCAAGATTCTAAGATATTATGGAAGACAGACCAGACAATTATACCCAGCAAAACTTTCAATGGACATATATAGAGAAAATAAGTATTTCAGAAAAAAAATAAAATTTAAATACTATATATTAACAAGTCCAACCCTACAGTAGGTACTAGATTGGAATCTCCAAGTCCAGAAAGTTAACTACCAGCCAAAATAAATACAATAAAAACACACACCAGAAAAACCAAAAGAAGAGAAAAGAAACACACACACATACACACTACCTCCACAAAAACCACCGTAGTTTGACGTATTTTGTCCAGACTTATCTTGAGGTCTGGGCCTATGATTTATGTAAATTATAAGCTGTTCGGTTTATGGCTCAGGTTTATCATTAACTTGCTCTTAGAATTTAACTAAACTCATTTTTTTTTTAATCAATGCCTTGCCACATGACTAATGGCTTACCAGTACTTTTGTATCTTATTTCTTTAGGAACCAGCTTATAGTGTTCCCATATTTTTTATCACTGCTTGGATTTCTTGTCTACTTTTAAACTCCCTTGTCATTGGCCAAACAGACTCTCTATTGACAAATGATAACAAATTATATTCACAACATACAAAAATTTCCATACAACAAAACTTATGACAAAATAAAAAGAATTACCATTATCACTCATTAATATTCTTTAATAACAATTGACTCAGTTTGCAAATACAAGGAAACTATCTAACAAAATGGATACACAATTATCCATCATTCTACAGCATATAAAAAGCACATATGAACATCAAACATAGACATTACTTCAAAGTAAATGTTTGAAAAAGAATTTCTAATCAAATGGAACTAAGACCAAGCTGGTATAGCTATTCTAATGTCTAACAAAAGAGACTTCCAACAAACTCCTTTCAATGAAATCTACCCTAAAGAAACTGAAAGAATAAGTCATATAATTATCTCATGGGATGCTTAGAAAACTTTTGACAGACTCCGATACTGCTTTATGATGGAAGTCTTGGAGTGATCTGGGTTACATAAGACATATGTAAACATATGATAAGCACTATGTGGCAAGAGACAACCACTAACATCTAATTAATTATAGAGGCTCAGGATATTTTCCACTATAATATGGCACAGGAAAAGACTGTTTACTCTATTCATGCCTATTAAATATTGGTCTTCAAGTTCTAGCTAGAACAAGAAGATAACTAAAAAAATAAATCAAGGGGGTTGAAAGAAAAAGAAAAAGTCAAAGTATCTTTATTCACAAATGACATGATAGTATATTTAAGTGAGTCCAAAAGTTTTATCAAAAATTTCATCAGGTTGTTTATGATAAAAAAAAAAGTGTTGATAAACACCTTTAGGTATGTGGCTACATACAAGAGTAACTAAAAATTATCAATAAACCTCTCATATACAAATGACAAACAGGCTGTTAAATAAATTAAAGACTCAACACCTTTTCAAAATAATGTCAAATAATATAAAAAATCTTGGTGTAAGTGAATGATATAAATGATGAGAAGTCTTTAAAGAAATAATTTTGTCTTGAGAGCTTGTTTGGAGGTTCTAGCACGGGAGCGCAGCTACTTGTATACCCTTGACCGAAGACCGGTCCTCCTCTATTCGGGGAAGGTCGTCCTCTTCGACCGAGTGAGCAGCTTCAGGAGGGATGCACATGGAGCGGTGAGGGAGGAAGGGGACACCCGCCTAGCCAGCCAGATCAGCCGAATCAACCCTGGTGATCAATGGGGTGACAGATGTCGCAGCCAGATCGCCCTCACATCCATAATTTTGTCTTTTAAGTCTTTAAAGAAACAATTTTGAGAAGTTAACAAAAGATGAAAAGATCTATCATGCTCATGGATTGGTAGGATTGACATAGTAAAAATGGTGATTTTATCATAAGCAATCCACAGATACAGCACAATCATTATTAAAATCTTATCAGAGTTTTTTTTTACAGATATTTAAAAAATAATAAGAAGGACAACTAAAAATTACTGTACAATAAGAGAACTTTCAAAAGTGTCTTCATTCATGATTAAAGCTTTGCTACAAAGCACTCACAATAAAACTGTATGATAATAGCATGAAAACACAAAGGCAGATAAATGAAATAAAATTAATGACACAGAAGTAAATTCACACATCTATAGACACTAGATTTTTGACGAAGAAGTCTAAATTCTACAATGTGAAAAGAAAGCATCTTCAATAAGTGGTGCTAGCATTACTAGATGTCAGCATGTAAAATGAATGCAAATAGATCTTTGCAGGAGAGTCAGTTTAAGTGGATCAAGAACCTCAACATATAACAAGATACATTGAACCTGACAAAAGAGAAAGAGGAATAGGGTTCAATCCATTGTTAAATGACACAACTTCTTGAACAGAATTCCAGTCATGCAGACACTAAGATCAATAACTAACAAAAGGGCTTCATAAAACTGAAAAGGCAAAGGACACAGGCAAAACAACAAAGCACAAGTTGATAGAATGGAAAAACACCTTCACCAAACCTACAGAAAGTAATATTCAAAATATAATAAACTCAAGAAAACAAGCAAAACAAAATAAAAAGCAAACTCAAAAAAATGAAAACCTTGATCTAAATAGAATTCTGAACAAAGTAATCTTAGATGGCCAAAGGACACTAATAGACATATTCAACATCCTTAGCCATGAGGAAAAAGCAAATCCAAAAGACAGAGTGTCCATTCATTCTGTCAAAATGGCTAAGATTGAAAACACAAGTAACACTTTTGCTGGAGAGGATCTGGAGCAAAGGAAATATTTTCCCTTTGCTGATGATAGTACAAACTTCTATAGGAAAATCAATATCTATAGTGGGACTATGTTCTGGTACATGGTATATATGTGCCCTTACTACTGGTTTAATAAAAAGCTGATTGGCCAGAAAACAGACAAAAAGTATTGGCAGGGCTAACAGTCTAAGAGAACTCTGGGAACAAGAATAGCAGAGTAGAGACAGTAGAAGAGAAAACAGGAAAGATGTCAGCAGACACAGAGAAAAGAAGGTATCCATGCTGCTTGCAGAAAAGTTACCAAGCCACATGGCTAAAAAGACTAAAGGATAAAGATCAAGAGAAGATGAAAGGGCTGGCTAGCAATATGTCTGAACCATTGGTCAGTTAGCATCAAATTCATATAAGCCTTTTGTATGTTTCTCTGGGACTTTGGAACTGCTGGTCTAGATCTTATGGCTAGTCTGGCACAGAAACTAATTATTACAAATATCACTTAAAAAAATAAAATAAAACTAGAAATTAATTTACCACAAGAACTACCTATACTCCTATTGGGTATATAACCAAAGGATTTCGAATCCCTTGACTGAAGACCGGTCCTCCTCTATTCGGGGAAGGTCGTCCTCTAACAAAGACACTAAATTAGCTATGTTCCTAGCAGTTTTATTCTTAAAAACTATAATCTAAAAACAACCTAGATGTTAAAAATGATGAATGGATAAAGAAAATGTTTGACATTCACACATTAAAGTATAACTCATCTGTTAAAAACAATGATGGAAATTTGAAGGGAAATGAATAAAACTAAAAAAAAATCCTGTTCTTCAGAGTCTCACTGGACTACTTTTTATTTCTTAATTGTTTCCTCTTTCTCTCCTGTTCAACTATGGGTTATTTAGCTTTTAATTATGCCAATCACAGAAATACATCTATATAACATACAAATATTCCATCATAGGGCTCCTAACGGTGAGTGCAGGTGCAGTGTCTGATTTTTATAGTCTTTTGGGTCTTTACTCCTCAAACTGTGTCACCTTGTCTAGCCTTTAATACATAGGAAATTGCTTTGTCTTAGTGCAACTTGATTTGCCATGTTTTGCTGATATTCATGGTAGATCTTTACTTACTTGAACAGAGATAAAGAAGGGTATTTGGCTATGAGAACAGAGTCAGTGTGGAGGGTGACACTGGGAGAAAAGAAAGGATGAAACATTATAGTTAGACTTTACAAAGATTTTACAAAGGAAAGAAAATAATTTGAACAAACCATGATGAGTAGTTGTCTGTGGTTTCTGAATCAGTTTCTGATGATAGGTTCTGCCTTTAAATTCCTCCCCAGACTTTTATGGATGGTACATCACTAAATCTAAGAGGATATAAATAATTCCCTCCCTAAACATTTTTGCCATAGATTTCAACACAACAATGATGACTTAAACTGAGGAATGTATTCATTAATGATCCCAGTTGATTCCATGGATAATTCTAATCCATTTCTCATATAAATGGCTCTGGTTAAAATAAATTGGTCATAGAGCAAAATAAGAGGGGACTAATAGGATGCGGCATGAGGCTAAATATGGATGAAACAAGATGAGTAATTTTGAAAGGAGAGTGTAAGTAGAATGCATTAATATAGGTATAAAATTTTCAAAGAATAGACAATTTTAGAAGTTATTTATCTTTCTTTTTAAACCTGTGCTTTTATTTTATATTCAAAATATGTGTCACCCCCATGTGTTTTTGTCATTTTCTAATTTCGTTCCTTTAAATGCATGTGCTAGAAACAAAATCTCAAAAAGAATCATGTGAGAAGAATGTGTCTTCCGTAAGTTGATCAGGTATTAATACACTCTGTCAGAAAAGGGGATACATGGATGAAAAATATGACTTTAATCATAATAAAAAATACACACTGTCTTGAAATGATTAATGGCTTCACAAAAGGACACTTGGAACAGTGTTCCTTCTTAAACTCCTGTCTCTTCATGTTTGTACACAACAATAATGTGCTAATAACTCACACTTCCTTTTAGAAAGGATTTCTCAAACTCCAAAACAATGAGGAAATAGTTTGTGATTTATATACTGTTCATGTTAAGATATCAGCCTAAAACACATAATATGCATATTAATTTATTTTATATCCTCAGTTTGCTATGTTTATAAAAGAATATAGATTTCGTATGTGATAATGATAATGGAAATCATCTTTGGATGTATCATAATTTCTGTTTTACACATAAATTATAAAGATGTGGCCACTGATGCTGAATAGCAAGACAGAAATAAGGGAACACATAGAGTGGTGCACTAAGAACCCCAAAATGTGCCCCAAACCAAGGCGAAGTACATTTTAACATAGACATCAAGGCCACAAAGGATAATGACTTTCTTAGACTCACCTAGAAAATTAAATAAATTTCTACCCTTTTATATAAAATGTCTCTGAACAGACCAAAGAGGTATTTTTGTATGACTGACTCTTTTGGGTTGAGACACCCTTTTAAAGGAGGGAAAAGGGAGACTTAAACAGACCACAATCATGAGGCTTCATGTTAGGCAGTATCAGCAGCACATTGTTATTGTAGGAAAAGAGGTCCATTGGCAGAGTGTCCTGAAAGTCGTGCAGGCAGCACCAATGTTGCAGATATGTTAGTGACTCATGATGCCGTATACAACCCAAAATAAGAGTTGTGGTCATCAAGTACTTTGTGCAAATTTTCTTTAGTGTCTTACTTTAGATTAATGGATCTTTGCTAATATCCACCTCCCAAATCAAACAAAGACATAAAGCCTAAATGTATAAAAACCAAATTTATTTTTTTTGTAGGTAGCAGGTTAAATAATAGTTCTCATATATATTTGGAATTTTAAAGCATAGATTTCTTCTAAAGATAATATTTGATGGAAATTAGGATGGAAAAAGCATAATAAAGTATTTATATTTGATTTAAAAATGCTAAGGTCTGTGTGTATTTATGTGTAACTGATAATGTAATCTTCTTATTACTGATTTAGTCTCTAGGAGATAAATGAGCACTTTTAAACCCATTACTGTATGTGTCATACATAAAATAAGAAAATGTGCTAAAAGACAAAGCAAAGGTCCTAATATATTTGTTACCCAAATTTAATTTTAAATGCCTGCTGTGTAGCCATTTTATTCTAATTTTAAAATTGTTTTATGAAAGAAGCAAACAATCTCATTAGACTGGAGAGAACTGTGAAAATTTTATGACTCAAGGAGCTCATATAACCTAGAAGATTGACAATACCTATCCACAATGATATAAGCAATAACACCTTTAATTCTACCACTAAGAAGGTTGACTCAGTAATTGAAATAAATGGGTTGGGGAAGAAGAGAAGACAAAACTTACCCCTTTTGCCTGTGTGAGGACTCATGGAGATAGATACTACTCTATTCAGCTTAGGAGTTTTTGATTGACACCGGGCTGTGGTTGGGTCTTTCTTCTATTTTACTTTTTCCTAAATATCTGGCTCTGTGTTTTATTAAAATACAACATAGAATTTACACAATATGTGGTACTCAAATTCTGAGGAATTAATATGCAAAAAAGATATTGTCAATAGAAGCTACACATGGCCTGAGTCACACTACTTTGATGGCTGGCTAGGTTTTACATTTGGGCTTGGTTTTTTTTTTGCCACCTCTGCCTTTAGGGGGTTTCTACCACATGGAGTTTTTTCTCCCTGATTACATGGGTGACTTTTTCAGAAGAAGTATTCCTCTCATGGTGTGTTGTATTTCTTTTTCTGCACCTCATCCTTGTGCTACTACCACACTACCTGCATATATTTTACAGTTATCTGAATCATCATTGATAGCAAATTTGGTGAGTTAATTGTGATTCCTTAAAAGGGAAAGCTAATTTAAGACAAGCAGAGAAATAGTTTTTCCTACATTATAAAACAGAAAAAAATATTGTGAAATAAATTTGGTTCTTGTTTGATAATATGTCAGATATTTTAAAAGTTGAAGGATGGAAAAGTTAATGTGGGAGGGATTATTGTAATGTCTATTATAAATATTGCTTGTTTGATTATTTATATTTTATCACTTAAAAGTCAGTTAATATGAATGCCAAGAAGGATATACATATATTAAAACATATGACTTTATTCAAAAGAAAAAAGAAAAAAATAGAGGAGAGCATGCCAAACAAAATCCCAAGAATCTATAAAGAAATGGAATATTATTGTTAAAAAAGAAAGTGTTATAAAAGTTTGTTAAATCTGGTCACATAGATATTCAAACTATATAGAAATTTAAAAATAACTCAATATTGCCTTATAAGGTACAGAGAAACAACCTAAAGTTTCCAACAGCCAACTTTCATATATCCAGAAACCTGACAGGAATTGGCAAATGATAGAAATCCCTCCATAAAGGCTGAATGGAGTTTTGTGCAATGTTATATTGAAGGAGGCTCAAAGAATCAATATTTACATATAGCATGCCTTCATTTTTTTGTAAGGTAAATGTTAAATTTCTGGTCAACTCGTTATAAAATTATAACTAAAGCCTGGACAGATATGGTTAGAGAAGTGTTAGAGGCTGGGTTTAATGACAGTGGAAACTTGGTGGAGAGATGAAGTTAAAATAATGGAACATCACAGTAGAGCTAGACAAATTGAAATCTCCCAATACCAATTTCTACGGGAGGGAGATTATTTTAATAAAAAGCCAATCCTTATATAATGAACACAATCTGGATAATGGGAGCTTAAAATACTTGAGATAGGATTTAAAAAGTAAAAAAAGAAAATTGTATCATCTACAAAAGTAATTCAAGAGCCAAAAGAAACCTTTTCTGAATTCTTAAAAAGATTAACTTCAGTGGTAAATAGAATGGTAACAGATTCAGAAGCTAGGTGAATAATTGAATCTCTCTGGATTTGAAAATGCTAACATATAATGTAAAAATAATAATTAGGCCATTAAAGGTAAGCATTCTTGAAGGATTGGATCTAGGATACAATTAATATATAATCTTATAACTATGATGATAATTGGTAGAAAAATTATTTTTAGAGGTTTAAAGAAAACATAAAAATATCAAATATTAAAATAATGGAAAGCAATGTCACTTTAAAAGGGACTGTAGATAAGAAGTTTCTAGAAACAATGTTTTTGCTAAGAATAATACCAACATAGTGCTTCCTTCTGGAATATGCAAAGGTATGGCAAAAGAAAGCATTGGACCAATGAGTGCAGGTCAACAAAGGACATATTGGATAACTCTTTGCTTTCAGGAAATATCCTGAGGGAGATTTCACAGCCCTCAACCCAATGAAATGAAATTCACACTTAGCCTGTCATTGTGTAGGAAACCCCTTCCCAGATTAAAGAATCTAACATATATATGAATGCTAGAAAAGCTATAGAAGAGAGAACCAAAAAGTCAGGAGAAACCATAAATAAAAATTGATATAGATTAGAAACGGTGCATTTCTAAAGTTAGAGTTATATCAGGGTTCTGTTTTTGTCTATACAGAAAACCAGAAATACTAGTCTTCAAGAAGTCAAAAAACTTTGAACATCTAGATGCCAAAGCAGAAGGAAATTCAAAAGAACAATTTACTAGCAAATCAGACCTATTGGTACCAACATTCTCTACAGAGTAAAATATCACTGCCTAATATCTGTATCTCTATTTCTAACAAAAGATGAAATCCCCATTCAAGTATAAATTAAATCTGGCTTTGGAGATGGACTGTAGTACTCTTCTCTAAATCCAATCATGCCTGTTATAGAAAAATCAAAATCTCTGTAGCATATCTGAAGATGCACTTGATATAGAAAAGAAGAATAAATAAAAATAAAGGACTGTTCTATTACAATTAATCTCATTATTTTTTATACAATTTTTATTTATTTATTTATTTACTTTTAATTTTTTTTCAAAGAAGTCACACTTTCTATCCTTCTATATCCTTATTTAAGGTCCCTTCCCACTCCTGCCACATTAGGTCATTCTTCCTTCTCCAAAATTCCCCATTCCCTCCCTGGGCAGGCAGCATACAGTCCCATGTTCTCAGTGACTCAATATTGCTTAGTTCAGTCTCCACTCCTGGCAGATCCAGTTTTGTCCCTGCCCCCTCAAGAGTGAGTCAGGTGTTCCTCTAAGGGGAGTGGGATCCAAGGAGTCAGTCCAGGATGTTTCTGATCTCAAGCTGTTCAGTGTTTGTGGTTTGCAGCTTGGGCATGATTTGCTTTTTTCTTGTTTGTTTGTTTGTTTAGAGACCACCAATGAGTGAGTACATCCTCTGCTTATCTTTCTGAGTTTGTGATACCTCGCTCAGGAGGACATTCTCCAAGTCCATCCATTTGCCTGAAAATTTTAGAATATCATTTTTTCTTACTGCTGAGTAGTACTCCATTGTGTAGATGTACCATAGTTTGTTAATCCATTCTTCATATGAGGGACATCTAGGTTGTTTCCAGGTTCTTGCTATTACAAAAAATGCTGCTATGAGCAAATACCTCTGGAGTATGTCTGTGCACCTTTAGGGTATACACCCAGAAGTGATATTGCTGGGTCCTTGCAGAGTTGATTCTCAGTTTTCTGAGAAATCACCATACAGTCTTCCAAACTGGCTGAACAAGCTTACACTACCACCAACAATGGAGGAGTGTTCCCCTTGCTCCACATCATCTCCAGCATAGGCTGTCCTCTGTATCTTTTATCTTAGCCAATCTAACAGTTGTCAGGTGGTATCTCAAAGTTGTTTAGATTTGCATTTATCTGATGGCTAAAGATAATGAGCACTTTTTGAGGTACCTTTCAGCCATTTGTAGTTCCTCTGCTGAGAATTCCCTTTTTAGATCTGAACCCCATTTTTTGATTGGGTTATTCAAGGTTTTGGGCTCTAGATTCTTGAGCTCTTTATATATCTTAGAGATCAGTCCTCTATCACTTGTAGCATTGGTGAAAATCTTTTCCCATTCTGTAAGCTGTCATTTTGTCCTATTCAAAGGCTTTACAGAACCTTCTTAGCTTCAGGAGATACCAATCATTGATTGTTTGTCTTAGTGTCTAAGCCACTGGTGTTATATTTAGAAAGTGGTTGACTGTGCCTATTCGTAGAAGTATATTTCCCACTTTCTTTTCTATCAAGTTTAAAGAGGCTGGGTTTATGTTGAGGTCTCTGATACACTTGGATTTCAGTTTTGTGCAGGGTGACAGGCTGGGATCTTTTTGCATTTTTCTACACATTTCCATCCAACTATGCCAACACCAATTGTTAAATATACTATCTTTTCTCCATTGAATATTTTGGGCCTCTTTGTGAAAGATCAGGTGTTCATAGGTTTTTGGGTAAATGTCTGGATCCTCAATTCTATTCCATTGATCCACGGGTCTGTTTTTATGCCAGTACTAGGCTGTTTTTATTACTGTAGCTCTATAGTATAACTTGAAGTCAGGGATGGTTATACTTCCTGAGGTTCTTTTGTTGAGTAAAATTGTTTTGGCAATCCTGGCTTTCCTGTTACTCCAAATGAAATTGAGTATTGTTCTTTCAAGGTCCAAAAAATATTGTGTTGGGATTTTGATGGGCAGTGCATTGATTCTGTAGATTGCCTTTGGTAGAATTGCCATTTTTACTATGTTGATCCTACCTATCCAGGAACATGGACAGCTTTCTTTTTCTGATATCCTCTTCAATTTCTTTCTTCAGTGATTTAAAATTTTTGTCAAATAGGTCTGTTACTTCTTTGGTTATAGTTACTCCAAGATATTTAATACTATTTGCAGCTATCATGAAGTGTAATGTTTCCCTTTTTTCTTTTTCAGCTCTTCTATCTTTAGTGTATAGAAAGGCTACTGATGTCATTGAGTTAATCTTGTGTCCTGTTACATTGCTGAAGGAGTTTATCAGCTATAGCAGTTCCTTGGGAGAATTTTGTGGGTTACTTATGTATGCAATCAAATCATCTGCAAATAGAGATAGCTTCACTTCTTTTCCAATTTGTATACCCTTAATCTCTCTTCGTTCTCTTATTGCTTTAGCTAAAACTTTGACAACTATATTGAGTAAATAAGGGGAGAGAGGACATCCTTGTCTAGTTCCTGATTTTAGTGGGATTGCTTTGAATTTTTCTCCATTAAGTGTGATACTGGCTGTTGGCTTCTTTTAAATCACATTTATTTTATTTAGGTATTCTCTCTGTATTCCCGATCTCTCCAGGGCTTTAATCATAAACGAATGTTGGATTTTGTCAAAGGCTTTTTCAGCATCTAAGGATATTATCATATAGTTTTGTTCCTTTAGTTTGTTTATATGATGCATAACGTTTACAGTTTTTTGTATGTTAAACCAGTCCTGCGTTTCTGAGATGAAGCCTAGTTGGTCGTGGTGGATGATATTTTTTTCTTTTTTTTTAAATGTTTATTTATTCATTTTTTTTTGAAACTTTATTTATTTATTTGCCTTGGTGTTTGCCTGGAACTGGAACTACAGACAGTTGTTAGCTGCCATATGGGTGCTGGGCATTGAACCCAGGTCCTCTGGAAGAGCAGACAGTGCTTTTAACCGCTGAGCCATCTCTCCAGCCCCATTTGTGGTGGATGATATTTTTTATTCATTGTTATATACGGTTTGCCAAAATTTTGTTGAGAATTTTCACATCAATATTCATGATGGAAATTGGTCTGTAATTCTCTTTCTTTGTTGTGTCTTTTTGTGGCTTAGGTAACTGTGACCTCATAAAAGGAATTTGGCAATATTCCTTCAATTTCTACTGTGTGAAATAGTATGAGGAGTAGTACTTCTTCTTTGAATGTCTGGTTAAATTTGGCACTGAAACCATCTGGACCAGGGCTTTTACTTTTGGGGAGGCTTTTAATGACAGCTTCAATTTCCTTAAGGGTTATATGCCTTTTTTGGTAATTAATCTCATCTTCATTTAATTTTGGGAGATGGTACCTTTCCAGAAAGCTCTCCATTTCTTCCATGCATTCCATTTTTGGGGAATACAGATTTTCAAAATATGATCTGATAATTCTCTGTATTTCCTGGAGGTCTGTGGTTATGTCCCCCTTTTCATTTCTGATTTTGTTGATTTGAACACTCTCTATCTGTTTTTTGATTAGTTTGGCTAAGGGCTTATCTATCTTGTTAACTTTCTCAAAGAACCAACTCTTAGATTCGTTGATTCTTTGTATTGTTCTTTTTGTTTCAATTGCATTGATTTCAGCTCCAAGCTTGATTATTTCCTGCCGTCTACTCCTTCTAGGTGAGTTTGCTTCTAATTATCCTAAGGGTTTCAGCTTAGCTGTTAGGTCTCTAGTGTGGAATTTCTCTAGGTTTTTCAAGTAGGCATCTAGTGCTTTGAATTTTCCTCTTAAGACTGCTTTCATTGTTGCCCACAAGTTTGGATATGTTGTGGTTTCATTTTCATTAAATTCTAGGAAGACTTTGATTTCTTTCGTATTTTCTTCCTTGACCCAGATATGGTTCAGCTGAGTGATGTTTAGTTTCCATGATTTGGTAGGCTTTCTTTGATTTTTGATGTTGTTGAACTCTAACTTTAGGCCCTGGTGGTCTGATATGTTACAAGGGAGTATTTCCATTTTACTGTATTTGTTGATATTTTCTTTAAGACCATTTATGTCGTCAATTTTGGAGAAAGTTCCATGAGGAGCTGAGAAATATATATATATATATATATATATATATATATATATATATATACCTTTGCATTTGAGTGGAAACTTCTGTAGATGTCTATTAAATCTATTTGCATCATAACCTCTTTTAGACTCCTTATTTCTCTTTTGAGACTCTGTCTGGTTGACCTATTCAGGGATAAAAGTGTGGTATTGAAGTCTCCCACTAGTAGAGTATAAGAATTGATGTGGGATTTGAGCTTTAGCAGTGTTTCTTTCATGTAAGTAGGAGCCCTTATATTAGGGGCATAAATATTTAGGATTGAAATCTCCTCTTGACCAATTTTTCCTGTGATGAATAAGTAATGACCATCTTAGTCCCTTTTAATTGCTTTTAGCTTAAAGGTTTTTTTTTTGTTTTTTTTTTTTTTTTTTTTTTTTTTTTTTTTTTTTTTTTTTTTTTTTTTTTTTTTTTTTTTTTTTTTTTTTTTTTTTTTTTTTTTTTTTTTTTTTTTTTTTTTTTTTTTTTTTTTTTTTTTTTTTTTTTTTTTTTTTTTTTTTTTTTTTTTTTTTTTTTTTTTTTTTGTTAGATATTAGGATTGCAACTCCTGCTTGTTTCTTAGGACCAAGTGACTGGAAAATCTTTCCCCAAACCTTTACTCTAAGCCTGTGTCTGTCTTTGCAGTTTAGGTGTGTTTCCTATAGGCATCAGAAGCATGGCTTTTGTTGTTCTATCCATCTTGTTAGTGTGTGACGTCTTATAGGAGAGTTGAATCCATTTATATTAAGGGAAGTTAGTGACCATTGATTGGTATTTCCTGCCATTTTTAGTGGTAACTTGTTTGTATTTCCTTTCTCTGGAGTATTCTTTTGTGAAATATTGATTTTTTTGTTGTTTCATGGATGTATCTGGGGTCCTTAGGATGGAGTTTTTCCTCTAATACTCTCTGTAGCGCTGGATTCGTAGATAGATATTGTATCAGTCCGACATTGTCATGAAATATCTTGTCTACTCCGTCTATGGTGATTGATAATTTTACAGGGTATAGTATTATAGTTTGGCAGCCATGCTCTTTTAGTGTCTGTATAACTTCTGACCAAGCCATTGTAGCTTTCAATATTTCCATTGAATAGTCAGGTGTTATTTTGATGGGTCTGTCTTTATATGTAATTTGGCCCTTTTTTTGCAGCTCTTAAAATTTTTTCTGTGTTCTGTATGTCTTGTGGCTTGATTATAATGTGGCGTGCTGACTTATTTTGGTGGTCATATCTATTTGCTGTTCTGTTCTTCGTGTATCTTTATAGGCATTTCCTTCTTCAGGTAAGGGAAGTATTCTTCTATGATTTTATTGAAAACATCATCTTTGCCTTTGAGCTGGTATTCTTCTTCTTCTTCTATTCCTATTATTCTCAAGTTAGGTCTTTTCATGGTGTCCCAGATTTCCTGAACATTTTAAGCTATTGCTTTTTTGGTTTTAGTATTTTCTTTGACTGATATTCCTTTTTGAGCTACTGAGTCTTCCACTTCAGAGATTCTATCTTCCATCTCTTGAACTCTGTTTGTAATGCTTTTATCTGTGGTTCCAGCTTTTTACTTCAGGTTTTCTATTTCCATCTTTGTTTCATTTTGTTCCTTTTTTATTGCTTCTATTTCAGTTCTTAGTTCCTGACATGTTACTTTCATTTTCTGGTTTGCTATTTCCTGGTGTTTTTTTTTTATATATTTGTTCATGTCTTTCAATTTTTTGTTTGTATTTTCTTCTATTTCTTTAAGGCAATTTTTCATATCTTCTTTGGGAGCTTCGATGATCATCATAAAGGAATTTTTGGTGTTGCTTTCTTCTGTTTCCTCTTCATTGCTCAGTTCAGATCTTGTATTTGTAGGATCGCCTCTTTCTTCTGGAGTTACCTTGTTTTTCTTTAAATTATTATGTAAATTTTTGCACTGGCATCTGCCCATGACTTCAGTGGTTCATGATTAGGTGGTTCCTCGTCAGTTGTGGGACTCGGGCTTGTGTGTCTCCTGTTGCCTCTGAACTAAAGGTTTGCTCAATCTCTACCTCTGCTCTGTTCAGAGGACTGAATTTCAAGTCTTCAATTCTTCTCTGTTTGTGCAGTTGGAGGCAGGGGGGCTGTGCGAGTTCCCTTAGCAGCAGCTGGGGGACCGTGACAGCCAAAGTTTATCTCTGTCTGCTACAGAGTGTGTGGGGACAGGCTCCACAGACAGCACCTGGTCCCAGAACTGGAACAGGAACCTGACCAGAAAACAATTTTCCCTGGAAGGGATTCAGGTCCTGGCCCCTGCTGGACCCACCTCACCTTTGGGCGGAGTCTGAGTCTGTCTTTCAGAGTCCTCTGTCCTTTTCTGTTTGCTCAGTTGGAGGTGGGTAGCCATCGAAATTCCCTCAGCAGCAGCTGGGGGGACCTTGGTAGTCAGAGTTTATCTCTGTCTGCTACAGAGTGCATGAGGAAACGCTCTACAGACAGCACCTGATCCCGGAACTGGAACTGGAACCTGACTGGAGCACAATTTTCCCTGGCTGGGATTCAGGCGCTGGTGCCTGCTGGACCCACCTCACCTTTGGGCAGAGTCTGAGTCTGTCTATCAGAGTCCACTGTCCTTGTCTGTTTGCTAAGTTGGAGGCAGGTAGCCAAGCAAATTCCCTCAGCAGCAGATGGGGGGACCTTGGCAGTCAGAGTTTATCTCTGCCTCCTACAGAGTGCTTGGGGGTGTGCTCTACAGACAGCACTTGGTCCCGGTACTGGCTTCATACAAATTATAAATTAAAAATTATAATATATATATTTAATTTTTTGTCATGACATTAATGTTCATATAAAGTACTAATGAAGTATAATAAAAAGATTTTATCTAGCTTTTTATACATTGGTTTGGGTTTCAGTTTCCTCAGTTTTCTGCAGTGAACAATGATGATGACTAACTGTGACCTTCAGAGTCTCCAAAGAAGACAAATCCTTACAACAACAATTTCACATAGAATATGACAATATCACTAAGATGACAAACACCACAGAGAGGTGGGCTTTGAATTACAAACTGCTCAGGACAATTATGAAGTGGCTAGTTTAGATGAACCAGCTTTACAAATTACTCAGACTAAAACTAGAAACAAGCTCTGCACTTTCACATTGTGCAGATATTGGAAATTAAATAGTATAGCCACCTATTCCAGAACTTGAAACTAACATTCTTTTCAGGATGCACTAATGATACCTTTGCCCCCAGATAACAGGATGTAAATTAAAGTATAGAATTCTCACATTTTTAAGAGGCATTCCCAACAGGTTGTTGGTGGGTATTTTTTAGTTTTTTAATGAGTTATGGATAATATTCTTTATTCAGGATGATTGGTTACAAATTGTTATTGGTAATGGTTAGGAAAAAAGCTGCAAAAGAGTGATTAAATTCAGGATTCTTGTTAAAAAAGAAAAAAATGAGATATAGGTATGATAGGATAAAAGGGTATATTATTGAATCTATCCAGAGTAAATAGGAAATACAGATATGATAAACTACAAGGAGAGATTGCTAAATCTACCTTTAAAAGCAATCACTAGTTTTAAATATTGTACATTAGACTGAATTTTTGTATATTGTATATAAATTGTGTATATTGATACAAAGTTGAGATTACTTTTGTCTCTGTCCATACATTTCTACTCTTGTTTCAAGTATTGCACCTGTGCAACTTATCTGGGAATGTAATGCAAATTGCTAATCTTTGAAAATTATTACCAACTAGACTATAAATAAATAAAAATTACTAGTTATAACAATCAAGCTTATAGTCATATTAGTTATGTTTTCAATGTCAAACAGGAATATTTAATAGACAGGTCATCTTCATACACTTCAAAGATCTACAGAATATGGCTATTAAAATATTTTAATAAATTAGGTTCTTTTTATTTTTATGACAGTGAGACATGTATGCTTCTAGCAGCACCATTCTACTTCTGAAAAGATGATAGATATTTAAAAAACACTATATAACACTTACTTTCTTTGTGACAAAAGTTAGTCACTGGGTAAGAAAGTATTTTTGCCTCAGCTGCTGACTATATGATGTCCAAAACAGACAAGCAGTACACACAAAAAGAACTCCTAAACTTTGCCAGAATAAAGGTAGAAAGTTGTTTAAAATATCCTGCATCAGACATAAGACTGTCAAATGTGCTAGGCCTGGAGGCCAAAGATAGATACCATAATTCTGATGAGGAACCTTGAATGACTGTCCAGGCAGTATGATCTTTCTGTCAATTTAAAAAAAAAAAGTTGGAAGTCACTTACTTGCACTTCCTGTTTACTTATTTCATATTATTTCCTTCTTGGGATTTTAAGGTAGTTGAAGATTAAATACTTTATAGTGTTCCTAGTTATAATTTTAGGAAAAAAATCATTAAGAGGTGTAAAGTATATGAGTTTGAGAAACATCAAAATAAAGTTTTTAGTTGAAATTCAAGCTATATAGTGAATTTAGAAAGTAAATTAGGTACAAATGTTTTGACTCAGCAAAATGAGATTAATAATTTAATCTTTTCTTTGAATTTGTCAATTTTTAATGGACAAGATGTTATTGTTGTAATTATTGTTTGTATATATTGTTTATAGTTATTGTACCTCTTATATGCATTTTTCTTATATTAGTTATAATTATTTTTACTTTCAAAACAAAAGAGAATATTTGGTGATATATATTTAATAAAAATGGTTTGTAATATAAGAGGATTGAGTCACCCACAGCCAAGGAAGGCATGAAGGACAAGAAGTGGTGATTCATGCCTTTCATCCCATCATTCAAAAGGCAGAAATTCATATGGGTCTCTGTGAGGTCAAGGCCTAACAGCCTGGAAATGATAGCATCTTCTTTTAACGTTAGCACTAAAAACATTTATTCAGGATTTGAAATAACTGGGTGGGAAAGTAATATAAGAAAAAAAAATTCAGAACTTTTCCCCTTTGTCTATTAGCCTAGTCAGTCTGAGGTGACTGGTGAAGATAAGACATGTCCAATTTCCCCTGAGGAGTTGACTGGGTGAGCATTGGCTGTAGTTTAGTCTATACCACTGTGATATTTTTGCTTTCCACAGATATATGGCTCAGGGTTTTAATTTAATACAAAATAAAATTTGTGCAATATGTTTTATTGTACTTTAATATAAAAAGCTGTCAACTAATAATGTAAATAAAACATTAACAATACTTAATAGTACATTCCTTTAGTTTTAGAATCATAGCTGGCAAAGATTAATGATGATGACTGATGATTATTAGAAGAATATTTTCTAAAAATAATTGCATTGCCTAAAGGACATAATTCATCACATTTTTACTTTTTTCTTTGAGTAAATAACTCTTCGTCAGCATTAGTATATGAAAGAATTTATTTCAAACTGTAACATTTAAAAATTGCTTCTTCCTATTTTATCTCCCCTCTTTTCAGTCACCTTTTTTCAATATAATCTCTCTAAAAATTTATTTTTGTTACTCATCTCTCAATCTATATATTCTTTCCAGGATGTTACTCATAAAAAATAGAGTTGTAACTGACTCACCTGTTGTTATCCTGTGGAGCAGAAAGAACCCTTACAGTAAAAATAAGAATACTGTATAATGTCTGCATGATTACAGGAAAACAATTGCTAGACTATGAATATTAGATAAGATGACACACAGATATAAAATTACATTGATGGATAATTTTTAGTTTGAGCCTCTTACAGTTTTTAGAAACAATAATGAAAATAAAATTGACACAAAAAATATTGTGTTATGTACTTTTTTCTTTTAGAAGTTTGCAACACAGTGAGAATTAATCATAGTAGTTTATCATTACAATCACAAGACCTCCCTGGACAAAAGAAAGAAATCACTGTTGAAGTCTCAAGGTCAGAAAAGTCTGATCATAATTCTAGTAAGTCTTCCCAACTAATGTAAAGTCTGGATTAGTTAGAGTACTGTCATTCAAATGGAAATATTTTAATTGTTAGTCTGAGGTATTCCAGCAACTCAAATTTTGCTGAACATTGGCTCTCTTTTTTCTCATTTTTTCATAGTAACATAAAATACAATGATTTATAAAGATTACACAGAGATTTTGGCACTAATAGTAAATATAAATCCATTTGTGGATCAAACACAACTTTATGCTTGATCATTGTTAGACTCAAATATTAGGCTCAAAACACATTGTAACCTGCATTGACCAGTTAGTGAAGAAAACACTGCAAAAATTTAGGTGGAACAAAACATTTAACTCTATTGGATGATGCTTTAATAATAGATATGTAATCATATGCTACAAGCAAAATGGCTTATTAATGTGGAAATAATTTGTTTAAATAGTTTCAGGGCTTGGAAAGCACTATAGGAGGAGGTTTTAGCATAAAGACCAATAAGCAGAACTCTAGAAAAAGCAGAGGCACATAAGAAATAAGCTGAAAATTTTAAGCCACTCAGAGAAGTGTATGCAAACACTAAAGTAGTTCTCAGATGTTATTATTCTTAGAATTACCTACATATGTGTTCTCAATTAAAAATTGGAATTCTGGTTAAACAAAAATGTTTCCAGGGGAAGAGGCCTTCTTTAGTGAGTAAAGAATTAGTTACACAAATATGAGGTTAAATGTTGGAATCCCTAACTTTTATTTAAACGGAAGCAGATGTAATACTAACCCTTAGAGAGAGCAACTGGCTACATAGCAACTGACATTATGTGAGCTCTATGTTCAGTGAAAAACAATAATTCTCTGTATGCTCCCAATGCAAATGTATAGGACATACACATACAAACACACACACAAATATTTCTACCTGAATACAAATATGTGACTATGTGTTCATATAAAATTTAAATAAAAGCTTTAGGCTAATTGTGGTGTTAAAATCATGAGCATGAAGTCCAAAGATGGACACAAAGATCCAGACCTATAAAGAATGTACAAAATTTACATTAAAAGGAAAAATATATAGCCAGCAATAAACAATTTACTTTATCTCATCAAATGAAGTTTAGGCTGAATAAAGCAAAGATTATTGTCTCAAAATTTGTAAACAAGACAGCTTTCTGAATGTTTTCAAGACATGAATGAACAAATTTTCATTTTAGTCTTATATTTGTTCAAGGCAATTCTTCTCCATTTCTTCTTTGAACATCAACTTTAAAGTTATAAGAAAAATATTATAAAGTATATTTATAGTATAAATGATCAGTTGATAAATACTTTACATATAGAAGAATAAACTTATTGTCACTATAAATAGGAAAGACAAAACTTTCATTTTGGTGAACACCCATCTTTATTATGGTTTGTGACACTACTAAGTATGATGATGAGACCAAGTACAAAAATCACACCTTCTCTGACTAAGCAAAGCTGTTGTTTCTTTTTTTTCCTTTTTAAATACATATAGAGGATTAGATGCTGACAATACTTAAATAACCCTCAAGAATATCAAAACAGTCCATTTTTCTTGTATCATATGCAGAATAATATAGATGATCACTTTAAGAATAAAAGATGAGAAGCGACTGACAGAAGCAACCAGGAGCGAGGCTCAGGAAGTTGCAAGACAGTTTGATGAATGACTTCATGTCAACATTTTCTTCACTTTTTTCTTTTTGTTCCTGATAGATAAACACAATCAAGAACCAACTTGGTGACAGAGTGAAGGTTACAGGAAAAAAGATATCTATTGGCAACATAAAGTTTCAAACAGAACATCTGCAGCCAACAGAAACGAAACCACTGTGCACTGAAAATGTCAAAAATAGAAAGCTCTAATCAGAAACAAGAAATACCACCACTAGACAGACAGATCACAACACTGCATTCACAGGATGCATTCCCCAATCACTGGCATAGGCCCTAAGTCCTAACTCTAAATTTTAATACTTTTGGTTCCATATACGTTGTAACCTTCTCTATAGGTTGCTAAATTGTGGGTATTCTGCGAGGAAGTTGGGTTAAAAGTCGGTGCACTCTTTGCCACCTTCATTCTCTTTGCCTCTGCCCTGGACTTGTAACAGAACTCTATCAAAGCCACCAGCATTGCCAAGCCCAAGCTGCCCACCAGAATGTAGAAGACTTCTGCTATTTTGCTCAGGATCAAAGCACTCGTCTTGTCCTAGGGAGGTTAAAGACAATTCAGTCAACTATGGGAATGGCACACTTGAAAAGTAAAAGTACACATAAAGTCCAAGTAGCTAGTTCAAGTACATGTTTAATATAACTGGGAAATATTTACAAGTATAAGTCATTAATGCAGGTTTATAAATGTAAACATAATGCTCATCTCTCTTGGGTGAAGAAAATTGTAATAATTACCAATAAATTAATATAATTATATCCAATAAAATCCAAACATTTTATCATTACTAAATATGTAAAGAAAACCACGATAAATAGCCATACATAAGCACTCATATATTTACATAGAAAGACAGAAGAGAAGCTTATTTAGACTTTGAAAATGTCATGCATAAAATATAGGAAAGAAAATCTTTGGGCTTTACATTCTTTAAAACACAATTTAGCATTTAATTTTCTCTTGGATATGTCATTCCACATTTCCTAATTAGAAAACTAAGGGGTTTTAAGTTACCAGTGCCACATTTTTATTCATCATTAATTTATCAATATGTGTAAATAATAAGGCATTGTGGCATGCATCATTTGTTCTTCCAGTGTATCTATAGGGAAAATCTTATGAGTAATATTAATTTTGAACTGTATATACTAATTAGCAACAGTATATATGATATACTCTTGTATACACAACATTTAATAATATACAATAAACATATACTATTTAGTAATATGCATACTTTTATATACTTTACAATTTTTAATTTAATCTAATTTTTTGGGACAAGGTCTCATGTTTGGCTCACTATGGAGCTGAGGGTAGCTCTGACTCATGATCCCACTGTATCTACCTCTGAAGTTCTGGGTTACAGATATGTGTCACTACTTCTGGCTTTTTAAAGGTAATATTTAATGAAACATCCAAATTGAGAAGCATACTATTCATGTATAATCATATTTATAATTACTTTTACTGATTGAAAACTAATTTCCCTGCCACTTAAAATGCTTAATAGTTAATATTTTAGGCATATAGTTCAGAGCCTCACTATATCTATTACCTTATTTTTAGATCTGGTGGTTGTCAAGCAGATGATTAGAAGATATTAAATTGTGACAATAACTTAAAAATTGCCATAAACTATTAATATGTTCATAGCAGTATTGCAAAAAAATTTAGGAAGACTTTCATGAGGGTTGTTCTCTGGATATAATCTATCCCATAATACCTTGCAAAATCTGATTCAAGTTCTTCAGTAGTTATATGAGAATAATATTTAATTCAATTGATGCATGTATATATTTCTCTCTCAAGAAATATATGTATTTGCTTGATCATATTATTTCAAGTTAACATGTTTTTAATAATGTATGTTTATTGTACTTTACAGCAGGACACAAGGTGACACTTTTATCATATGATCAAGCTTGCCTCACTTCATTCTGTTTCAAGGGTAGATGAAAATCATTAAATGTGGATTAGGTTTGAAAAGTGACCTGCTAATCTGACTTTGTTTTCTAAAATTAATAGAAATTTTCTAAATATGAGTCACTTGTTTCAATGTCTTAGAATAAACACTAAATCATTTTGTTTCTAGAATATGTTATATAAAAACATTCAAAAAATATTTTAAAAGTCTTCAAATATGACTTAAGAGCAAACATGTATATATGTATGTATGTTTATGCTTCTGAATGCTGGAATTATAAGCATCTGCCACTGTTTCCCAGATTCTCTTAAATATATTTTATTAGTATGTATAGGTGTGTTGGATCACTGATAAAATTGTTCTTTTTTTCAATTAGAATAAACATGAAACTTTGCACTCCAAAAAAGCAGAATAAAAGATAAACTAAGTCTAAATTAAGCTCGTAATATAAAAATGATGTTTATTGGTTTCTTTAGTTTCTTTTATTGTACATATATAACAATGAATTTGCCCAGGATGGCACCATTTATATAGCCCTTCCAATCTCAAGAACTAAGCAAGAAAAAGCTCTCAATGAGGAAAGTGGATTTGCGTGGAGTGGATGCTGAACTAAGCCACCTTGGGACCTTGGAACCTCCTGTCCTTGCTGGGGAGGAGATAAGGAGATGGAGAGAAGAGTGACTTGTAGGGATGGGAAAAGTGAGACTTTATTAATAATTATAATAAAAAAGAAAAAGCTCTCAAAGTCTTGCATAATGCAAACTTGGGGAAGTAATTATTTAATTACTAATCTAGCTTTACAAATGACTATATTTATTGTCATTAACAAAATATGCCTAGCACAACACTCTTTTACTGAATTTTCCAGTGCAGTGTTGCTGATAATTGAGCAAATATAGTTTGAGTATAATATTTTCAAAAACACTTTCAAAATATTCTTAGTTCGCAGATTATTATCAGACATTATAACCTTCTAATATTATTCAAAGTATAGCTCTTGTCTTCCTCTGCTCTACACAGAGAAGGAATCCTTAACTTTATTTGAATGTAATTTTGAAAATCACTTTTGTTAGATAGACATTTATAAATTATGCTGCATAATGGATATCCAAGCAGCAGTAGTCAGATAATTTGCACATATCCAAAGTAAATATTGCTTTCAAGATATGGTCTATTGTTCCCTATTTCTACCCTTAAGTTTATCTTTATAGAGGAATAAGAGTTAACATTCAGTATTTTTTCAATGTCAGAAGATAAATCAGTTGAAAATACACTCCACTACACATACCAGTGTCTTTTTTTGATAGAGTTGGGAATTTTCTTTTTTATTATGTCAATGACTGAGTATGACCACAGTCATAAAGAACAAACATAAAAAAAATAGCTTTGAATTTTCTTTGTCAGAGAAGATGAATTGACCGTGGTAATTGTAAAAGTATCCTTTCATGAATTGTGGACATGAAAGGGTTCTTCATTCTGGTTATCTGAGAATTAGTTTCAAACTATGTTGGTACCTGGGCATTGTCATAGTACATGATGACATCTCATACTCTATATTCCAACAAAAATTTATATATTAGATGTTAAGTATTAACTTTTAAATTCAATGAGAAGATAGTAAGAATACATGTGTTACACTATTAGGTCCATGAAAAAGTTAAACGCTATCTTAAAGGTGATCTTGCTTCACTGAACAGTAAATGAACATATACATTCACGTTCTTATGGTTATGGCTTTAGTAGTAAGAACAGTGAGATGATCTTTTTCATTTAAAGTTCAACTCAACTCAAGAGAGTCTCATTCATCTGGTGATTAGTATCCACTCACTTATATTTCTTTTACTATTTTATTAGATTTTATGTATATAGCATACAGTACTATAAAATTACCCTTCTATCCTTTCTTTACTACTTCTCTCATATCATACTTTCACTATTTTTTTCCAAATTTCACATGTTTTTGCAGTTGTATTTAAGCCCAAAGAGTCTACTCAAAAGTGTCATTAAATGCATAGGTAGCTTTTGGAAGCTGAATTGTTGAAACAAACAAACAAAAAGACTGTGTTTTATCCACTTACTATCCATCAGCTCTCAATAGTCTCTCAGTTAGAGGTTGAAACTCTTGAATATCATCCCTATATATCCAGTCCTTTTGGTTGGTTGAAGCTACACTAACACTCAGCCTAAAAAATATGCCTAATTTTAAAATAGTGGCATGAATGTTAAGGAAGTACCCAACATTTTCATGATTGAATTAAGACTCACAAAATCAAGAAGAAACTATGACTAGCATCTGTCCCGACCCACGGGACTTCAACAGGGGAGAACACCTACAAGAAAGAATGAATGGAAAGGGAGACATGAAGAAGGCAGCAGGACAAATAGGAGCCTATTTGAGCTGCAATTTTATTCCAATTTGATACATGCTTATAAAGCAGAATATGGGGAGGAGGAAGCAGTCTTCAAACACCTGCAGGAAGCTGGCCAGGGGAAGCACGATATTGGCAAGGTAAAAAGGTGACTGGTCTTGTTTCAGGGGAAGGTTGATAGGTAACCTAACCATAGATTGTTCTTGTTATTCTATTCTTTAGATCTACTTTTTGTTATTGGGAGGGCTGCTATGTAACCTAGCCACAGAGTGTTCCTGTTACTCTATTCTTTAGAGCTACTTCTCTGTTACTGTTAAGCACACCAGAACATCTATTTTACTCAGGGTCATGCCAGCTCAGTGGTTGGTTTCTCAGTAAGTTTCGATGGTGGCCTTTAGTCAGAGGCTTAGAGGCTAAAGCCAGGGTCTTGGTCCCTGACAAGCATCATTACTGGATAAAGAGACAGAGGTTGGATGTTGTTCATGTACTCTAAAAAAATAGATATTACTATTAATATACAAAATGGTCACAATATTTAACCACCAATCTAAAGACTTATCATTACATCCATAGGTAGTGCAATTCTCAGCTATCAACAAAAAAAGGTTTTTTTAGCAATATATGATGACTAACACATAGTCCCATAATTCAAAATTTCAAAGACCATTACAGAAAACAGAGCTAAAGACAGTAAAACCTAGAGACAATGGATAACTACAGTGAACAGTATTTTCCAGGCACAACAGGATAACATATATATATATATATATATATATATATATATATATATATATATATGATTTGACAGTAACTATGACTACATACCTACACAGTAAATCATTCATCTGAAGTCTTCCCAGGATATTATACTGTGGTCCTGTCTGAATATTTTTACAGGGCCTAGCTGATCACTTACTACTTTATTAATAACACTTAACTAGTATTCTTGAGGCATTGGGCCTAATCCTTAAAACAGTATGTCAAGTTATAGTGATGTACTTTTTTAATTTCAGCACTACAGAAGGGGAGTCAGAAGGATATAGAAGTTCAGGGTTACTCTCTGTTACATAAGAAGTTCAGTCTTGACCACAAGACTGCTGTGTCAAAAAGAAAAGAACTAAATGTATTAAAAAGATAATAAGGTTGTTATTGCCAGATTTAAGAGGATTTTAAGAAATTTAATTATAAATATTAAAAGCCACCTTGAACAAATAAAATAAAAAATACAAAGAGAGAAACAGGTTTTTTAAAAAGTAAGTTCATCTTTACATTTTAAATTAATGTTATAAGGATGAAGCTAGTGATAATATTTTTTACAAAATTCTCCAGTAAATGAAATTACTCACATTTGTCTCCCACTGAATTATTATTAAGGGCTGTCTTTTATAAATAGTTTTGCTTATGGTCCAAATTATCTCAATTAGTATGTTATTTATTATAATAAATGAATGCATTAATTTTAATTGGGTAATGACTGAATTAGCCAGGTATCATTCTAAATTGTTTTACCTAGTGAATATAATTCAATAATATCAGAACAAGCTAATTTATTTTTTAATCTATACTCATTTTTATTTGATACAAAAGATTAAGATTTATACTTCTTTTAAAAATAATTCTAAATCAGGTCATAAATTTTAATTAGTATGTTTAAATTAAAATATCATAAATCATATTATCAAAATAATTTTAGGGAAATAGCTCAATATTTTATTAATAATGCCTATTTACATGTGTCCTTGAATTGTGCTTTGTCTACTGATAGTTATGAACAGCCTAAAAATAAGAAATACTGAAATACGTTAGGTTTATAATTCTAAAATAAAAATTGTGGCAAAGCCTCTTATTAATTAAAATAAGCATTTAATTTATAAATCAAGTAAATTATTAAAAGTTGTATGTTGTTAAATGGGAACCTTACTCAAATTGCTAATAAATGTAAAATAAATAATAAGTATAAAATATTCAGCATTCACTGTAATCATCTATATAGTTAAATTGAATTTAATGCATTTTGAACTTTTTTGTTTTCAATTTAATTTTAAATAATACTTAAAACATCTAGTAATTTATATTCTTTTATTCCTCAAAAAACTCTGTATACATTAATGTCTAGCCAGTCTTATCTCCAATCAAAATTGTGAACTCATACTTTCCAACTTGCTTTTAACTAGATCATCTTCAGAGTTACTTGCTTCTTCATGTTGTTAGTTGTAAAATATACTAACAAAAGAAAGTAAAAGAGTGGGTACTTTGAGCGCAGGTTTTGACAGAAAAGTACGCAATGGCAAGACAGTCAGGGAGACAAGAGTTAGGGGCAATTAAAAGTAATATATTCACAGTCAAGAAAGAAAGAACAACTAGTTGTTGTGCTGATGTCAAAGTCTACGTTTTAGAAATCTCAAAACCCCAGTAGAAGTAATAGTGCTATACACAGGGGCCATGTCCTCCCACAGATTTTTTGAGACATCATCAACTTGAAAATCAGATTTGCTATAAATGATAATTTGACTTTCAAGTTATCCATAAATCCTGAGAATTGTAATAATTCAAAGCATAATAGATTCCCTAAAGCTGGACAATGTAGAGTTTTGAGGTTTAATGGACCTAGTTTTCTCATAGCTGAAATATTCCCTGTGTCTCTGTGTTAGGAGAACAAGAAAACACCAGAGAGATAAAAATCAAAATAACTTTTTATTATTATTAAAAACTTCATATTTTTTATCCATATATCCTCTTATTCAGACTCCCTTTCCCCACCCACCCCTCTTAGTCACTAACTCTTCTCTATATCAGTTTATCTCCTCCCCAGCAAGGGCAGGAGGTCCCAAGGTCCCAATGTAGCTTAGTTCAGCATCCTCTCCAGGGAGATCTGCTTTCCTTACTACCACATCAAGACTAAGTCAAGTGTTTCTCTGGAGGCAGTGGGCTCCAAGGTGCCGGTCCAAGGTGTTTCAGATACCAAGCTGTTCATTGTTTGTGATTTGCAGCTTGGACATGCTTAGATTTTTGTTTGTTTGTTTGTTTAAAGTACACCAATAGAGTGAATATATCCCCTGGTTATTTTTCTGAGTTTGTGAGACCTCGCTCCATTTGCCTGAAAATTTTAGAATATCATTTTTTCCTCTAAGCTGAGTAGTACTCCATTGTGCCATAGTTTGTTAATCCATTCTTCATTTGAAGAGCATCTGGATTGTTTCCAGGTTCTTGCTATTATGACTAATGTTGCTATGAACATATTTGAGCTAATGCCTTTGGAGTGTGAATGTGTATCTTTAGGGTATTTGCCCAGTAGTGGTATTGATGAGACTTTAAGGATATTGATTCCCAGTTTTATGAGAAACTGCCATACTACATTCCAGAATGGTGGAACAAAAGCTTACACTCCCACAAACAATGGAGGAGCATTCCCCTTGCACCACAACCTCTCCAGCATAAGCTGTCATCTATAGATTTTATTTTAGCTAATCTGACAGGTGTAAGGTCATATCTCAAAGTTGTTTTGATTTGCATTTCTCAGTTGACTAAAGATGAGGTGCACTTTTTCAAATGCCTTTAAACCGCTTGTAATTCCTCTGCTAAGAATTCCCTTTTAAGTTCTGAGCCCCATTTTTTCATTGGGTAATTCAAGGTTGGGGCTCTAGTTTCTTGAGTTCTCTATATATTTTAGAGATCAGTCTTCTGTCACTTGTAGAGATGGTGAAAATCTTTTCCCAATCTGTAGGCTGTCATTTCGCCTTATTGACTGTGTCCTTGGCTTCACAGAAGCTATTCAGATTCAGGAGATCCAACTTATTGATTGTTCTTCTCAGAGACTGTGCCACTAGTGTTATATTTAGGAGGTGGTCACCTGTGCTAATGGGTTGGGGGTTTTTTCCCACTTTCTTTTTTATCAGGTTCAGTGTGACTGGGCTTATGCTGAGGTCTTTGATCCACTGGATTTGAGTTTTGTGCAGGGTGATAGGCTTGGGTATATTTGCATTTTTCTACACACTGCCATCCAGCTACGCCAACACCATTTGTTAAAGATACTATATTTTTCCACTGAGTATTTTGGGCCTTTTTGTTAAAGATCAGGTGTTCATAGGTTTTTGGATTTATGTGGGGACCTTTAATTTAATTCCATTTATCCCCAAGTCTGTTTTTATGTCAGTAACAGGCTATTTTTATTTCTGTAGCTTTATAGTATAACTTGAAGTTGGGAATGGTGATGTTTCCTGTGGTTGTTTGTTGAGCAAAATTATTTTGGCAAACTGGCTTTCTTCTTATTCCAAATGAAATTGAGTATTGTTCTTTCAAGTTCCGAAAAATATTGTGTTGGAATTTTGATGGGCAGTGCATTAAATCCGTAGATTACTTTTGGTAGAATTGTCATTTTTACTATGTTGATCCTACCTATCCAGGAATATGGGAGATCTTTCCATTTTCTGATATCTTCTTCAATTTCTTTCTTCAATGATTTAAAGTTCTTGTCAAATAAATCTGTTGTTTCTTTGGTTATATTTACTCCAAGGTATTTGATGCTATTTGCACCTATTATAAAAAGTGATGTTTCCCTTTTTTCTTTTTCAACCCTTTTATGTTTAGTGTATAGGAGGGCCACTGATTTGAGTTAATTTTGTATCCTGCTACATTGCTGAAGGTGTTTATCAGCCATAGAATTTCCTTGGTAGAATTTTGTGGGTCACTTATGTATACAATCATATTATCTGCAAATAGAGATTTTTCACTCTTCTTTTCCAATTTGTATCCCCTTACTCTCTCTTCATTCTCTTATTGCTTAAGCTAAAACTTTGAGAATTATCTTGAATAGATAAGGGGAGACTGGACATCCTAATCTAGGTCCTAATTTTAGTGGGATTGCTTTGAGGTTTTCTCAATTCAGTTTGACACTGAGTGTAGGCTTCTTGTAAATCACCTTTATTATATTGAGTTATTTTCCCTGTATTCCTGTTCTCTCCAGGACTTTTATCATAAACAATTATTGGATTTTGTTAAAGGCTTTTTTAGCATCTGAGGATATGATCATGTGTTTTTTTTTCCCTTCAGTTTGTTTATATGATGGATGACACTTATGGGTTTTTTTTATGTTGAACAAACCCTAATTTTCTGAGATGAAGCCTGCTTAATCATGAAGAATTATTATTTTATATGTAGTTGTATATGGTTTGGCAATATTCCATCAGTTTCTAGTGTGTGAAACAGTTTGAGGATTATTGGTATTAGTTCTTCCTTGAATATCTAGTAGAATTCTTCACTGAAACCATCTGGACCAGAGCTTTTTCTACTTGGGTGGCTTTTAATGACAGCTTCAATTTCCTTTATGGTTATAGGTCTCTTTAAGTGTTTAATTCTAAATTGATTTTATTTTGGTAAATCATATCTGTCCAAAAAGCTGTATATTTCTTCTAAGGTTTTCATTTTGTGGAGTATAGATTTTCAAAGTATGACCTGATAATTCTCTGGATTTCCTTGAGGTCTGTTGCTATGTTCCCCTTTTCATTTCTGATTTTGTTGATTTGGATATTCTTTCTGCTTTTTAGTTAACTTGGATGAGGGTTTATCTATTTTGTTGACTTTTTCAGAGAACCAATTCTTTGATCCATTGATTCTTTGTATTGTTCTTTTTGTTTCAAATGTATTGATTTCAGTTCTAAATTTCATTATTTCCTGCCATCTACTCCTTCTAGCTGAGTTTGCTTCTAATTGTTCTAAGGATTTCAGCTGTGCTGATAGTTCTCTATTATGATATTTCTCTAGGTTTTTCATATAAGCATCTAGTACTATGAATTTTCCTCTCAAGACTGCCTTCTATGTGTCCCACAAGTTTGGGTAGATTGTAGATTCATTTTCATTAAATCTAGGAATTCTGTGATATTTTTCTTAATTTCTTCCTTGAACCAGACGTGGTTCAGTTGAGTGATGTCTTATTTCTTTGACATGGTAGGCTTTCTGTGATTTTTGATGTTGTTGAACTCTAACTTTCATCTTTAGCGGCCTGATATGATAAAAGTGACCGTTTTCACTTTTTTTCTCTAATGATATTTGTTTTATGACCAATTATGTGTTCAATTTTAGAGAAAGTTCAAAGTGGTGCTCAGAAATATGTATATTCCTTTATGTTTGATTGATGCTTCAGTAAATATCTATTAAATCATTTGCATCATAACCTCTGTTATACTCTTTATTTCTCTGTTGAATTTCTTCTGGTTGACCTATCCAAGGGTGAAAGGGGGTATTGAAGTCTCCCACTATTAGAAGATGTGAGATTTAAGCTAAAGTGTTGCTTGTTTTACATAGATCGGTGCCCTTATATAAGGGGCATAAATATTTAGGATTGAAATCTCATCTTGACCTATTTTTGCTGAGTTGAATAAGTAATGTGCATCCTGGTCTTTTTTAATTGATTTTAGCTTGAAGTCTACTTTGTTTGATATTAGGATGGTAACCCCCAGCTTGTTTCTTAGGGCCATTTGCTTGGAAAATCTTTTCCCAACCCTTTACTCTGAGCCTGTGTATCTTTGTGGTTGAAGTGTGTTTCTTGTATGCAGCATAAGGATGGCTTCTGTTTTTATATCCATCTTGTTAGTGTGTGTCTTTTTAAAAGTGAATTGAGTCCATTAATATTAAGGGATATTAGCAACCACTGATTGTTACTTCCTGTTATTTTGGTGGTGGGTTGCATGTATTTCCTTTCTTTGGGAATTTCTTCTGTGAGGTTATTGATTGTTTGTGGTTTCATGGGTGTATCTGGGATTCTTTGGTTGGAGCTTTCTCTCTAATGCTTTCTGGAGTGCCAGATTGGTAGATATAGGTATTGTTTTAGCCTGCCTTTTCATGAAATATCTTATTTACTCCACATATGGTGATTGATAATTTTGCTTTGTATAGTAGTCTATACAAAGGTTCGCAGGTTTGCAGCCATGCTCGTTCAGTGTCTGTATAACTTCTGCCCAAGACTTTCTTTCTTTCATTATTTCCATAGAATAGTCAGGTGTTATTCTGATAGGTTTGCCTTTATAGGTAAGTTGGCCCTTTTCCTTTACAGCTCTTAAAATTTTTTCTTTTTTCTATATGTTTTGTGGCTTGATTATTATATGGGAACAGATGTTTTTGGGGGGTGAAGTATATTTGGTGTTCATGTAAGATTCTTGTATTTTCATAGGCATTTCCTTCTGTAAGTTTGGATAGTTTTCTTCTATGAATTTATTGAATACATTATCCATGCCTTTGAGCTGTAATTCTTCTCCTTCTTCTATTATTATTCTCAGGTTAGGTCTTTTCATGGTGTCACAAATTTCCTGAATGTTTTGTGTTATGGCTCTTTTGGTTTTAGTGTTTTCTTTGACTGATGTATCTATTTTTGCTACTGAGTCTTCCAGTCGATAGATTCTCTCTTCTATTTCTTGAATTTTGTTGGTTATGCTTGTATCTGTAGTTCCAGCTGTTTTCTTCAGATTTACTATTTCTACTTTTGCCTCTTTTTGTGCCTTTTTTATTTATTTTATTTCACTTTTTATTTCCTGGATTTTTTTTTTTTTATTTTTTGGTTTTCCTTTTCTTGGTATTCTTTCCAGGATTTTCTTATCTCTTCCCATTTTTGTTTATATTTTCTTTTATTTCTTTAAGAAAATTGTTTATATTCTCTTTGAAGGCTTCAATAATCTTCATAAAGGTGTTTTTGTTGTTATTTCCTTCTGTTTCCTCTTCATTGCTCTGTTCAGGTCTTGTAGTTATAGAACCATCAGTTTCTTCTGGTGTTGCCTTGTTGTGCTTTATATTGCTATATATATATTTTTGCAGTGGTTTCTGGCCATGGTTTCAGTGGTTCACAATTAGTCATCTACTTTTCAGTTGTGGCTGGAGGGCTTTTGCAGTCTCCTGTCTGCTCTTTACAATTAGTCTGTTCAATTTTTGACTCTGTTCTCAAAGAGTCAAAACAAGACTGGGGGACTGTGTTTCCAAGGCCCCCAGTTCTTGTTTGATGAAGAAGTTCACCCTGGAGACAGCTCCCAGTCAGCCAGGAGCTAGAGCCTTCTGCTGTGATGAGTCTGAGATCAGATTCGTGGGTGTAAGCCTTATCACACAGAGGAATTCTCCGGACTGTGGTCCAGGAGGTTATATCCACTCACCTTTGACTCTGCTCTGGATGGGGACAATGTTTCAATGTCCCTGGTACTTGTCTGATGATGCAGTTCACCCTGGAGATGGGGCCCAGCTGGACAGGGCTTAGAGCCTTCTGCTAGGAAGATTCTGATATGGTACAAGCCAGATCCAGGAGAGAAATTCTCCAGACCATGACCCAGGAGATAGGATTTGCTCAACTTTGACTCCTTTCTGGATGGGGACCCAAAACAACTCTTAGATATCACTTTGCACCTGTCAGAATGGCTAAGATTAAAAACTCCAGGTTATGCTGGAGATGTTGTGGAGTGAGTACAACACTCCTCCATTGTTGGTGGGAGTGTAAGCTGGTTCAGACACTCTGGAATGCAGTATGGCATTTTCTCAAAGAACTTGGAATCAATCTCCCTAAGGATCCAGCAATACCACTACTGGGCATATACCCTAAAGATTCACATTCATATTACAAAGGCATTAGCTCAACTATGTTCAGAGCAGCATTATTTGTAATAGCAAGAACCTGGAAACAACCTGCATGCCCATTAACTGAAGAATGGATTAACAAACTGTGGTACATCTGCACAATGTGGTTCTACTCAGCAGTAAGAAAAAATGATATCCTAAAATTTTCAGGCAAATGGAAAGATTTGGAGAATATCCTCCTGAGCGAGGTATCACAAACCCAGAAAGATAAGCAGGGGATGTATTCACTCATTAGTGGACTTTACACAAACAGCAAGGCATTCCCAAGTTGCAAACCACAACCACTGAACAGCATGGGATATGAAGCACCTTGGACTAGCACCTAGGAGACCATTCCCTCCAGAGGAACATCAACAGTCTTGATGTTGGGGTGAGGAAAGCAGATCTGCCTGGAGTGGATGCTGAACTAAGCCACCTTGCGACCTTGGGTCCTCCTGCCCTTGCTGGGGAAAGATAAGGAGATGGAGAGAAGAGAGGGTGACTGCGAGGGGAAGGAGGGCCAAATGAATTTGAAATGCATGAAAAATGAGACATTATACATAATAAAAAAGAAAAAAATAAAAAGAACAAGAAACCACTCACCTACTATACATAAATGATCCTGTCACAAATTAATGTTGGAGTGCATACATACAAGACCACTCCATCTAAGCTTACCTTAGTTCAGAGACAGTGACAGAAAAGAATCCTATTAACATGTCTTGTTCTCAAGGGATTCTCTACATACCACATATTTTTCACTGTGCAATAAAACTTAATGAAAGTAGAGTTAAGAAATTTGAAAGAGAGTTATGTGACATATATTGGAAGGTTTGGAGGTAGCACAGGGAAGTGATGAATGTTTTAATTATAATCACAAAAATAAAAAAAAAACTAAAAAAAAATTAACCACAGTAGGGTCAATTCACTTCTAATTTCCTTTTTGCCATCTAGACTTTACAGAAATTATTTGTCTTTTATAATACAGAATTCTGTAGACAATGACAGAAATAGATTTACATAAAGATACCAAAAAATATAAAACTAAACAAAATAAAACCAAAAATAATAGAATTCACAAAGTCAATTTGCAAAATGAATTATGAAAACAAATAAGACAGACTTTATGAGACCTACCAGATTCTCCTATAATTAGGAAGTAAGAGTTTAACATTTAATTTTATACATCTTTGTAGGTGATTGAAGACTGATTTAAGATAAAAGAAACTCAGATTTTATGCTTAGAGTCCATTACATGTTTCAGAACATTAAATTTTCATACACATAGAATTCCAGGATGAAGACCCTCAATAGATGTATCTATTTCTCTAGGCAAAATAGAATAAGAAACTACAGAAATCACAATGTAAACGCAATTTTCCACATGTTAATAAAAAGCACAGAAAAAGACTGACATATATAAAATTCAGACTCTAGATGTGTCAAGAAGAGATTTTAAAGTTAAATTCTAAGAATCAAAATAAAATGCTTAACCTTAAAGATTATACCTCAAATAAATTTGTTTATTATGTTTATATGTTTCTGGAAATTAACTGAGAATAATATGGGAAAATTCAGTATATGTCAATAGAAATATTTCAATGTTGAAAAAAAAAGTCAATTCTGTTCTGTTGATAAAACACCAAATTCCTCATTTTATTGTCTTTTCAAGTAGGAAATCATAGAAAATATGAAGGTAATCCAAGAACCAGTTTCCAGCTTAATTTACTTGCACAGATTAGACAAAAAACTAGATCTTGATTACTGGTACAAAAGTCTGAGTGTTTAGATAACAAATTTATTATTTAATAGTTTTGACTTAGTAGGTAATCTCTGAATTGCTTTTGGTAAATGTGACATGAATTCGAGCACATTTTATTTTGTGAATCCCTGGTATTGCTATTGGTCTTTCAAAAATAAAGTTTCCACATATGAAAGTTATTTCCCTAAATGTTCATTTCTTGGTAACTAGCAGCAAAGTTACTTCACAAATTTATTTTGAAGGTGGTGAAAGATGAAGAATATTCAGTTTATGTTACATTAATATAACATTAATATTTCACAGATATAGGAAATTATTAATAACTGTTCTTAAACATTGACAGATTATAGATAGTTTTTTACCATTTGGCAATTAATTATACTTTTATCTCAGCACAATATAGTTATACTCACTGACTATAGAGTTAGAAAAATTATTCCATTGTTATTCATATTTGGCTTCTATTAGTTGATATATTGGGATTGCCAATTGATTATATGAGATTGTTAAAATAAAATTTTGAATTTTAATGATGACATTAAAACTTTTAGAATCATTCAAATATTAAATAAGGAAAAATATATAAAATTAGATATATAAAATATTGAGCACTAAAAAGTATCACTTGAATATTGGATGTGTTTTTGATTAAGAACAAATATAAATTTTTAACAGGATACTGTCTGATAAGTATACACAGGTGTCAGGTTCTGACTCAAAGGACTCTACTAAGAAGGCTTACCTTTGAAAATATATTCTAGCACTAATGCCTCTTGGATTCATCTGTAGTTTGGATGAGGTGTAAAGTATAACAATAATAAATATTATGCTTTACCTGCCAACATGAGTATATGCAGCCTCAAAGAAACACATTCAACTTGACACATGGTGACAGATGATAATGGATTCTGAAGGAGGCATAAAGATTTGTGAAATCGGAACTTTGGCAGTATTTTGGATTTTACTGCCAGTTCCTTGCCAAAACGATGTTTGATAGATGAGAAAAATTTTTCTTCTTGGACATTCATGAATGAGATACTACAGACACTGAAATATATATATATATATATTTATATATAGAGAGAGGTAAGATTAACTGATTTTAACAGCTTCTTTGTGGAATTATAGAATAAAATGAAGAAAAATCAAAAGGTTATCTAGATCTTAACAAAAAGTTAAGCTTCATAGACACCTACTGGTTCTGATATTATTTCTTGGATTTTTAAATACATTTTAAAAATTTAGAATTTTGAAGTTTATACAAATTTTAATTCACATAACAAAAAGATTTGCAAATAACTCTGCAACAAAATCTGGCTTTAGAAAATTAGAGTATATAAATCATTCATAGTTGTGTTTCTATTGTGAGTACTTTTGATGAGAGATGAACTCAGGTGTCTGAATGATTGGAATTGAATGGCTTCTATATAAACTTTAGTCAACAATAGTAAGAAGGTTATTTCTTCAGAGATGAAGGGTATTTATAATGGTTGTCCCTTGTAGTTTCGCCAAACTGAAAAACTCATCATCTGATAATATAATAGCAATGATATCATAGAAACAACCTATTTTTCATATTTTCCAAAGCCGTATATAAAAAACCCAATGCATTTCCAGCTATAGAAAAGAGAGCATATAATTACTTGCAAAATATTATGATTGATAAATTAAATTAATTGATTCACTTTTTAAAAAGTTTTTTTTTTTTAATCTATCACTGATCCCATTCCCTTACCTCCTCCCAGTTTCTCTTAGTGCTCCCTCAGCTTCTTCACCCCATTCCATTATCCAATCCCCAAGGAGGGCAAGGAGTCCTTAGGTGGTTTGTTCATTCTAGCATATCCAGTTGAGATAGGTCCAAGTCACTCATCCAAGTATTAAGGCTGGGTTAGGTGTACCTCTGTATATAATGGGCTCTGAGATATCAGTTTATGGACCAGGAACATGATCTAATGCTACTGCAAGAGGCTCCACAAACTGTCCACGCCATTTGACAATCATCTCCCTCTGTGGGATTTAATTTATTTCCCTCAAATTTCCTTTGTGATTGTGAGTTAGTGACTTCCCAATTGCTGAGGTCAGTCATCTCTGTGAGTCTCCTCCACATAATCCTGGTCCCTTGTTCATATACTTTCTCCTCTCTCTATTCAGCTGGACCAGGAGCTTGATCTGGTGCTAAGTTATAGATCTCTGCTTCTGCCTCTATCTACTGCTGAATGAAAGTTCTATAATGACAATAAAACTGCCCATTTATTTGATTATAAGGGAAAACCTGTTTAGGTACCTGCTCTATTATTGTTTGGAGTCCTCTTATGTACTTATTTTTAATTGTAATTAATATTTTAATGTATAATTTCAATTTATATAAAATAGATAACACAAAAATACCAGTTTATACTTGCCAGTGTTCTTATGAATTTTTTTTTATTTTGTACTGGATCATATTAAGTAAATTATGACTTTACTCAACTTTATCTCTTCTGTATAGTTTTATGTTTGTTGAATGTAAGTCAATCAACTTCAAAATTGTTTAGTGAGTCATTTCAAGAACTGATTCTTGCAATTTGATGACATTAGCTAAATCATGTATATGATAAGCGTATGTGTTTTTCCTTTATATTTATTTATTAACTTTATTTTTTAATTAATTTATTTACTTCATGAGGATTAATCAAATTTGGAAAATTCTTAACCAAATCAAACAAATAAGGGAAGACTTACTTCAAAAAGAGTAGAAATTGAAAGGTAAACATAACAGATGTGAATTAAATACCAGAAAATCATAAAGTTATACATTATATATTTGTTTCAATAAATTGAAGATTCTGAAAAACTGGTGAGATTTTAGGTAGCAAAATTAAACCTAAATTCAATAAATGATTTTAACAAATGCATACTTGTAACCTGCTTGAAAGACATATAAAATACTCCATACTAAAAACAAGGAAAAAGCAGCAATAACAGAAAAAAACACAAGAAAATATGGACTTAGTACAGAATTCTACTATAACTTAAAAAACAAAGACAAATACATATCATATAATTCCATAAAACATAAAAAAAAAACATAGCCTTTAAAGGATAAAAAGGCAGTGAAACCCTGATATTAATCATAGTATTTTGTTTTTCTTCATATATATATATGTATATATATTATTTGGTGTTTTTACATAATGCATCCCATTAAACTCAGATATCAGACTTCACAGAATGATGCCCACTCTTATGATCTCCTCATATACAAACACACCAATTCATGCTGCTCATTTATTTACTGGAGCACAATTATAACTCCCTGTGGCAAGACCCTTAAAGGAAACAAGACTTTCCTTACCCACACCCCTGTCAGAGGCCATAAATGTACACATGAGACATTGTGTCATTTAGCTATGTTCTAGCCTTGAGTTCTTGTCTACAATGACATCTTTCTCTTTTTTATTTTATTTTTTTTAAAGTCCACTAATGAGTGGGTACATTCTCTGCTTCTCTTTCTGGGATTGTGATACCTCACTCAGGAGGATAGTCTTCATATCCATCCATTTGCCTGCAAATTTTAGAATATCATTTTTTTCTTACTGCTGAGTAGTACTCCATTGTGTAGATGTACCTCAGTTTGTTAATCCATTCTTCAGTTGAGGGACATCTAGGTTGTTTCTAGGTTCTTGCTATTACAAAAAGTGCTGCTGTGAACATAGTTGAGCTAAAACCTTTGGAGTGTGACTGTGCATCTTTAGGATATACACCCAGAAGTGGTAGTGCTGGGTCCTTGGGGAGATTGATTCTCAATTTTCTGAGAAACTGCCATATTGCATTCCAAAGTGGCTGAACAAGTTTACACTCCCAACAACAATGGAGGAGTGTTCCTTTTGTTCTGTATCCTCTCCAGCATAGGCAGTCCACTGTGTGTCTTTTCTTAGTCAATCTAACAAGTGTCAGGTGGTAACTCAAAGTTATTTTGATTTGAATTTCTCTGACGGCTAAAGATGATGAGCACTTTTTCAGGTGCCTTTCAGCCATTCCTTCTACTTAGAATTCTCTTTTTAGATCTGAACCCCATTTTTTGATTGGGTTATTCAAGGTTTTGGGCTCTAGATTCTTGAGCTCTTTATACATCTTAGAGATCAGTCCTCTATCATTTTCAGGGTTGGTGAAAACCTTTTCCCATTCTGTAGGCTGTCGTTTTGTCCTATTGACAGTTTCCTTGGCTTTACAGAAGCTTCTTAGCTTTAGAAGATCCCACTTTTTGATTTTTGGTCTTAGTGTCTGTGCCACTGGTGTTATATTCAGGAAGTGGTCAACTGTGCCAATTCGTAGAACTCTACTTCCCACTTTCTTTTCTATCAAGTTTAAAGTGACTGGGTTTATGTTGAGGTCTTTGATACACTTAGATTTGAGTTTTGTGCAGGGTTACAGGATTGGATCTATTTTCATTTTTCTATACACTTCCATCCAGCTATGCCAACACCATTTATTAAATATACTGTCTTTTTTCCATTGAACATTTTGGGCCTTTTTGTCAAAGATCAGGTGTTCATAGGTTTTGGGTTAATATCTATACCCTCAGTTCTATTCCATTGAACCACAAGTCTGTTTTTATGCAAGTACCAGGCTGTTTATATTACTGTAGCTCTATAATGTAACTTTAAGTCAGGGATGGGGATCCCTCCTTACGTTCTTTTTTTGAAAAAAAATTGTTTTGGCAATCCTGGCTTTCCTGTTATTCCAAATGAAATTGAGTATTGTTCTTTCAAGTTCCAAAAAATATTGTGTTGAGATTTTGATAGACAGTGCATTGAATCTGTAGATTGCCTTTGGTAAAATTGCCATTTTTACTATGTTGATACTACCAATCCAGGAACATGGGAGAGCTTTCCATTTCCTGATATCCTCTTCAATTTCTTTCTTCAGAGATTTAAAATTTTTGTCAAATAGTTCTGTTACTTCTTTGGTTATAGTTACTGCAATGTATTTAATACTATTTGCAGCTATTATGAAGGGAAATGTTTCTCTTATTTCTTTTTCAGCTCTTCTATTTAGTGTATAGAAGGGCTACAGATTTCTTTGAGTTAACCGTGTATCCTGCTACATTGCTGAAGGTGTTTATCAGCCATAGCAGTTCTTTGGAAGAATTTTGTGGGTCGCTTATGTACACAATCATATCATCTGCAAATAGAGATAGCTTCACTTCTTCTTATCCAGTTTGTATCCACTTATCTCTTTTTGTTCCCTTATTTCTTTAGCTAGAACTTCGAGAACTATATTGAATAGATAAGGGGAGACAGGCCTCCTTGTCTGGTTCCTGATTTTAGTGGAATAGCTTTTGGTTTTTATCCATTAAGCTTGATATTGGCTGTGAGCTTCTTATAAATCTCCTTTTTTATATTTAGATATTTTCCCTATATACCTGATTTCTTCAGGGCTTTAATCAAAAACGAGTGTTGGATTTTTTCAAAGGATTTTTCAGCATCTAAGGATATGATCATGTGGTTTTGTTCCTATAATTTGTTTATATCATGGATAATGTTTACAGTTTTTTCTGTGTTAAACAAACCCTGCATTTCTGAGATGAAGCCTACTTGGTCATGGTGGATGATATTTTTTATGCATTGTTGTATACGGTTTGCCAAAATTTTGTTGAGAATTTTCGCATCAATGTTCATGAGGGAAATTGGTCTTTAATTCTCCTTCTTTGTTGTGTCTTTAAGTGGCTTGGGTATTAGGGAAATTATGGACTCATAAAAGGTATTTGTCAATTTTTCTTCAGTTTCTACTGTGTGAAATAGTTTGAGGAGTAATAGTAGTAATTCTTCTTTGAATGTCTAGTTGCATTTGGCATTGAAATCATCTGGACCAGGGCTTTTATATTTGGGGAGGCTTTTAATGACAGCTTCAATTTTCTTAAGGGTTATAGGCTGGTTTAGGTTATTAATCTGATCTTCATTTAATTATGTTAGATCGTACCTGTCCAAAACCTGTCCATTTCGTCTAGGTTTTCCATTTTTGTGGAATACAGATTTTCAAAGTAAGATCTGATAATTCTATGAAATTCCTGGGTTCTGTTGTTATGTCCCCCTTTTCATTTCTGATTTTGTTGATTTGAACACTCTCTCTCTCTCTCTCTCTGTTTTTTTATTAGTTTGTCTTAGGGCTTATCTATCTTGTTAACTTTCTCCAAGGACCAACTCTTAGATTTATTGATTCTTTGAATTGTTCTTTTTGTTTCAGTTGTATTGATTTCAGCTCTAAGTTTGATTATTTCCTGCCATCTACTCCTTCTAGGTGAGGTCGCTTCTAATTGTTCTAAGGGTTTCAGCTGAGCTGTTAGGTCTCTTGTGTGGGATTTCTCTAGGTTTTTCATGTAGGGGTCTAGCACTATGAATCTTCCTCTTAAGACTGCTTTCATTGTGTCCCAAAAGTCTGAATATGGTGTGGATTCATTTTCATTACATTCTAGGAAGACTTTGATTTTTTTTCTTAATTTCTTCCTTGACCCAGAAATTGTTCAGTTGTGTGATGTTTAGTTTCCATGAGTTTGTGTGCTTTCTTTGATTTTTGATGTTGTTGAACTCTAACTTTAGGCCTTGTGGTCCTATATGTTACAAGAGATTATTTAAATATTTTTGTATCTGTTTGAATTTGCTCTATGACCAATTATGTGGGCAATTTTGGAGAAAGTTCCATGAGGAGCTGAGAAGTTTATATATTCCTTTGCATTTGGGTAGAAGATTCTGTAGATATCTATTAAAACCATTGGCATCATAACCTCTTATAGACTCCTTATTTCTCTGTTGAATCTCTGTCTGGTTGATCTATCCAGGGTTGAAAGTGGGATATTGAAATCTCCCACTCTTAAGGTGTAAGAATTGATGTGGGATTCGAGCTTTAGCAGTGTTTCATTTACATAGGTAGGTGCCCTTATATTAGGGGCATAAATTTTCAGGATTGAAATCTCCTCTTGACCAACTTTTCCTGTGATGAATAAGTAATGTCCATTTTGGTCCCTTTTAATTGCTTTTAGATTAAAGTCTACTTTGTTAGATATTAGGATTGCAACCCCTGCTTGTTTCTTAGGACCATGTGACTGGAAAATCTTTGCCCAACCCATTACTCTAAGCCTGTGTCTGTCTTTGCAGTTGAGGTTTGTTTCTTGTAGGCAACAGAAGGATGGTTTCTGTTGTTTCCATCTTGTTATTTTGTGATGTTTTATAGGAGAGTTGAGTCTATTGATATTAAGGGTTATTAGTGACCTTTGATTGATATTTCCTGCCATTTTTGGTGGTAACTTGTTTGTATTTCCTTTCTCTGGAGTATTCTTCTTTGGCTTTATTGATTGTTTATGGTTTCATGGGTGAATCTGGGGTCCTTTTGTTGGAGTTTTCCCTCTAACACTCTCTGTAGCAATGGATTGGTAGATAGATATTGTTTCAGTGTGATTTTTTCATGAAATACCTTGTTTAATCAGTCTATTGTGATTGATAACTTTGCAGGGTATAGTACTCTATTTTGGCAGCCATGCTCTTTTAGTGTCTTATAACTTCTGACCAAGCGTTTCCATCTTTCATTGTTTCCATTGAATAGACAGGTGTTATTCTACTGGGTCAGCTTTATTTGTAAGTTGTCCCTTTTGTTTTGCAGCTCTTAAAATTTTTTCTGTGTTCTTTGTTTTGTGGCTTCATTATAATGCGATGTGCTATATTTTTTTGGGGGGTCATTTCTATTTGGTGCCCTGTAAGCTTCTTTTATCTTTATAGGCATTTCCTACTTCATGTTAGGGAAGTTTTCTTCTATGATTTTATTGAAAAAAAATTATCTGTGCCTTTGAGCTGGTATTCTTCTCCTTCCTCTATTCCTATTATTCTCAAGTTAGGTCTTTTTTTTTTTTTTTTTTTGGTGTCTCAGATTTCCTGAACATTTTGAGTTTTGGCTTTTTTGGTTTTAGTATTTTCTTCTACTCATATATCTATTTGAGCTACTAAGTCTTCCACCTCAGAGATTCTATCTTCCATATATTGAACTCTGTTGGTTATGCTTGTATATGTGGTTCCAGCTTTTTTTCCCTCAGGTTTTCTATTTCCATCTTTGCCTCATTTTGTGCCTTTTTTTATTGTTTCTATTTCAATTTTTAGTTCCTGGCATATTTCTTTCATTTTTTCATTTACTTTTTGTTGGTTTTCTTTCATAGATTTGTTCATCCATTCCATTTTTTCTTTGTATTTTCTTCTATTTCTTTCAGACAATTTTTCATATCTTCTTTGAGAGCTTCTATGATCATCATAAAGAATTTTTGGTGTTGCTTCCTTCTGTTTCCTCTTCATTGCTCAGTTCAGATCTTGTAGTTGTAGGATTGCCACTTTCTTTTTTTTTTTTCTTCTTTATTTTGTATTTAACAAAAAAAAGTAACATGAATTTAAAATAAGGAAAAGTTAACAATAACTATGAACAGGATAAGAATCATAAGCATGGCATATCAAGGGTGGTAATGCAAATAAGATTGCTACACATATATTTACTATGTGTTCAGCTTTCCCTCTGAAATTTTTTTTCCCATCCCTGTATATCCTCATTCAAGGTCCCTTCCCCGTCCCAACACATCTTGACATTTCTCTTCTCTGCAACTTCCCATCCCTTCGCTGGGCAGGGAGCAGACAGTCCTATGGTCCCACTGATCCAATAATGTTTGGATCAGTCACCACTCCTGGCCAAATCCAGTTTTGTCCAACCTCCCTCAAGAATGAGTCTGGTATTCCTATAGTTGGAGTGGAGTTCGAAGGATCAGTCCAGGGTGTTTCTGATCCCAAGCTGTTCGGTGGTTGTGGTTTGTCGCTTGGGTATGTTTGGCTTCTTTTTTTTTTTCTTTTCTTGTTTGTTTGTTTAGAACCCACTAGTGAGTGAGTACATCCCCTGCTTATCTCTCTGAGATTGTGATACCTCGCTCAGGAGGATATTCTCCAAATCCCTCCATTTGCCTGCAAATTTTTGGATATCGTTTTTTCTTACTGCTGAGTAGTATTCCATTGTGTAGATGTACCACAGTTTGTTAATCCATTCTTCAGTAGAGGGACTTCTAGGTTGTTTCCAGGTTCTTGCTATTACAAATAATGCTGCTATGAACATAGTTGAGCTAATACCTTTGGTATGTGAATGTGCGTCTTTAGGATATACATCCAGAAGTGGTATTGCTGGGTCCTTGGGGAGACTGATTCTTAATTTTCTGAGAAACCGCCATATTGCATTCCAAAGTGGCTGAACAAGCTTACACTCCCACCAACAATGGAGGAGTGTTCCCCTTGCTCAGCATCCTCTCCAACATAGGCTGTAATCTGTGCCTTTTATCTTAGCCAATCTAATAGGTGTTAGGTGGTATCTCAAAGTTGTTTTGATTTGCATTTCTCTGATGGGATTGCCACTTTCTTCTGGAGTTTCCTTGTTGTTCTTTATATTATTATGTAAATTTTTGCACTGGTGTCCTCCCATGACTTCAGTGGTTCATGATTAGGTGGCTCCTATTCAGTTGTGACATGTGGCTTGTATGTCTCATGTCACCTCTGAGCAAAAGGTCTGCTCCATCTCTAACTCTGCTCTGGGCAGGGGACTGAATTTCACGCCTTCATTCCTTGTCTGTTTGAGCAGTTGGAGGCAGGGTTGCCATGTGAGATCCCTTAACACCAGCTCGGGGGACCCTGACAGCCAAAGTTTATCTCTGTCTGCTACAGAGTGTGTGGGAACATGTTCCACAGACAGCACCTGGTCCCAGAACCGGAACCCGATCAGAACACAACTTTCCCTGGCAGGGATTCAGGCGCTGGGGCCTGCTGAACCCACCTCACCTTTGGGCTGTGTCTGAGTCTGTCTTTCAGAGTCCTCAGTCCTTCTCTGTTTGCTCTGTTGTAGGCGGGTGTCCTTGCAAATTACCTCAGCAGCAGTTTGGCGGACCCTGGCAGTCAGAGTTTATCTCTATCTGCTTCAGAGTGTGTGGGGACACCTTATTTTCATTTTTTTTACACTCCACCATCCATTTATGCCACCATCATCTGTTGAAGATGTTATTTTTCTTCCATTTAATATTTTTCACTCTAGCCTTTGCATCATTTATCACCTGCCATGCATGCTTTCTTATTCTCTTTACAAACCAAATCTCTTTGTACAGTGATTATTGTTACATAAATATGTATATTCATACATATATATTCTCAAATTTAACTTCTCAGTCTGTGTAATATTACTTATATATATATAGTTTTAGAAATGAACATTTAGCTTTTGAATAACCTATTTATATGCTTATTTCTGGATGAGACTCTGCCTCTCTCTACTCTCAACATCCCTTAGTTTTATGTAGTTCTTGGTTTAGGATTTTAGGCCTCATTTTTTTTCTACTCTGGCATGTATTATCCAGTTCAAGTTTGACAGTCTTGTTGTTGACACTGTATTTAATATAGCTTCATACTTTCCCAGAAGATGCAATCTCACAGCAAACTTCCTGACCCTCTGACTGTTATCCTTTTATCAGACTTTCATGTATTATGGGTTTAATTTGTATGTTGTTTATTATCATTATTCTGTATGACTTTCCCAGACAATTTTCTGTAATGTTTTTGACATCTTTTCAATATCAAATGCTTAAAATTATGTGTAATAATGCTTATGTCTTTGAATTTTTATTGTTCTATATGTCTAATTGTGTATCATTAGCTTCCATCATTATTATGTTTCTGTAATGTATCTTGAGATATAAAATCATAATTCCTTCAACATTTTGCTTTATGTTCAAGAATGTTTGACTACAAGTCATCTTTTCTGATTCTGTATGAATTTTAAAATATTTTTTGTTGTTTTCCTGAAAAGAATAAAATGAAAGTATTGTTAGGATTGCATTAACTTGGAAAATAACTTTTTGTAAGTTGGGAATTTTCACAATATTAATTTCATAAATAAATTACATAGGACATCTAGTGTTGCTCACTTTCTATTGCTTCTGAGTTTTAAATTTTTCACTGTAGAAGGCCATAATTATTTTAGATCATCTTATAGATAATCAGTTTTGTTTGAGGTTTTGGTGAAGGGGGGTATTTCAAAATATTCTATGTATGTTTGGTGATGATTAGACAATGAATATTTTTGCTCATGTTTAGAAAATCTTTTGGTTAATTCATGTTGATTCTATATCCTTCAATGATATTTAATATTCTTTCTAGAAATTTTCTGGTTCAATAGGGTGTATTTGTAATGCATAGTATAGTGTCATCTGCAAATAAAAATGAGTTGAATTCTTTTCCTATTTATTACCATTCATTTGTCTACTCTTGTGTTATATCTCCAGTTAGTATCTTGAAACATTATAAAGGAGTCACAATAGTCTCATTCCTGACTAATCATGCTTTTCTCCTATATCCTTCACGACATTTACCATGAAAATTGGATAGATTTTGTCACAGCCATTTCTGCATCTATTCAGATGTCCATATAATTATCATTCATATTCATATTATATGGTTTATTAATTTATTGACTTATATATGTTGAATGATCTTTACTTTTCAGAAGTTCAAAATAATTATGGTAAATAATCTTTTTGTGTGTGTCTGGATTCTATTGGCAAGCACTTTATTGGGAATATTTAATCTATGATTAATTTAGATTTGGGATGCAAATGTTTCCTTTTTACTTTTCTTTCCTTCCTTTTTCTGTATCTTTAGTTCATTTTGCTGTCAGGGTGAGGCTGGCATTTAGAAGGAGTTTGGGATCTTATCTTCTAGCTTTATTTTTAGTGATTGAAGAATAATCTACAATCTTTAATGAATACCAGGTACATTTATGCCCTGAGTCTATTTCACTCTAGACCTTTTTATTTACGTGGAAAGCTTTATATCCATTCAAATCCCCATGCTTCTTACAGGTGATTTTTGGTTTCCTGGTGTTTTTTGTAATGTTTCCTGTCACAGTTCTTCTGTCATCTTCTTCTATTTTTCTTTTTTTTATTTATTTAAAACTTTTTAAAAATAATTTTACATACCAACCACAGTTTCCCTTCCCTTTCCTCCTCCTACTAGCCCCCAGCTTCTTCCCACCTTACCCCTCATCCAATTCTCAGAGAGGATAAGGACTCCCACAGAGAGTCAATATAGTCTGCTTATCAAGTTAAGGCAGGATTAAACCCATCCACCTTATGAAGGCAGAACATGTTATTTTTCTATAGGGAATGGGGTCTGAAGGCTAGTTCATGCACCAGAGATAAATTCTGGTCTACTGCCTGAGCTCCAACAATTTTCCCAAGCCACACACTGTCCTTCATATTCAGAGTGCCTAGTTCAGTCCCATGCATGTTTCCAACTGTCAGTCCAGAGTCCATGAGCTCCCAGTAGCTCAACACTCTCTGTGGTTTTCCTCTTCATGATCTTGACCCCTTTGTTTATATAATTCTTCCTCACTCTCTTTGAGTAGACTGGGAGTTGGGGCTGGAATTCTGTGCCTCTTTAAAGTTTCTGTCACTTAACTTTTCTTATTGTCATTTATTAATTGTATTTAATTATTAAAAGTAGATGGCACAGTAGCAAATTTATTGGAATTTTCTAGTTTGTCAAAACTCTGACAAAATTTTTTGCTTTGCTTTGTTTTTTTAAAATCTCAGAGATCTAATAGTTGATTAATTGCACTGCTTTGTTTGTTTCTATGACTGGCTTTAAGTATATAGTCTCATTATTTTTCCAATGTAAGGAAAATAAAAACTTTCCATATGCTTTAGTTGCATCAAGAAATTTATAGGGTTCTTACTGATTTTTAAGTGTGGGCATGTTGAGATATAAATTTCCTTTTCAGGACTGTTTTCACTATACAACAGAGTCCTGTATTGTGCTTTCACTTCAATTTAGCTCTAGGAATATTTTTTACTTATTTTTTCTTTGACTCACTAGTCATTCAGTTTCTATTTGTTTAATCTTTATGAGTTTGTGTATTTACTAGAGTTTTTTACAGTCAATTTTAATTTTTATTTCATTGTGGTCAGATATTGTACAAGGGAAGACTTCAAACATTATTTTTAATTTAAAAAGATTTGTTAGGTATATCAGGATGTGGTCTATTTTAGAAAATTATTCCTATATTGCTGAGTAGAATGTGTAGTCTTTTGTACTTGGTTGACATGTTCTGTGGTATCTGTTATGTCCATTTAGTGAACAGTATCAATTAGTTCTGACATTTTTCTGTTTATTTTTGTTTATTCAGAAGACTGATATAATAGATAAAATGACATATTGAAATTATATACTAGAAACTAATTGATCTTAGTATGTGTCTTTTAATGCATTCTTAAAAATAAAGTTGGGTGCAACATTGTCTGGAACAATATATATCAGTAATAGTAGATGTAATCATAGATAAGAATTTTTTTCCTTGTTTTAGTGATAATAATACAATTGATAGCTTTTTTACTTTCATTTTCTCCCAACAATACTATCCATCATTAATTTTTCAATTTTATGACCTTTATTTAATTGATTAGTATAACAGACACACACACACACACACACACACACACACACACACACACACCTATGCTCTCTCTGTATAATGTTAGTTATACATTTGCTTTTAGAGCTATTAGATAACAGAGTCACAACCTGATATTACCTTAAAGTCAAATTTCTTGTCTCTTTTTATTCTACCAAAAAATTCTCTTGGCTTTCTAGATTGGGTGTTACACTGGTCACTATGACTCCAAATCATCATTAACATATCTTGTTTGACAATATTCTGCATCAGTCTCTTTCACTATTTCTCGAATACTGATATGGTATTTATATTCAAAATAGAGAACATTTTATGCAAGATATTCTGATTACAGTTTTCCCTTCCTAGTTCCTCCTCAATACTCACCACTTCCACATCTCTTAAATGCACATATTTTATCTTTTATTAGAATTTAACAAAGTATCTAGCTAGTAATAAAAATAATTCAAAATTATTATTATTATGTAGAAAAATAAAGAAATACAGGTACAATTGAAAACAATTCCTAAATATAATTTAATTCGTGTATGTGTGTGTGTGTGTGTGTGTGTACTATGTAAGTATGCCTGCCTGTGTACCTCATATGTGCTTGGTGCCTGTGAAGACCAGAAGAGAGAGTATAACACTCTAGAATGGAAGTTATAAAATGTTGTGAGCCACCATTTGGTTTCTAGGAATTGAACATAAATACTCTGAGATAGTAGTAAGTTCTCAAAACCACTGAGTCAACTCTCTAGCCACATTTTCTAATTGAATGTATTATCACTAGTATTATATGTTCACCTTTGTTGCTGTTGATAAAAAATTTTTTTCAAATAGAACAATAATAGATGACACAGTTTTATAGTCCCATTTTTCTTTTTGTTGTTTTGCTTGTCCTTCATTTCTCCTTTTCTTTCTTGCCTTCATTATCTCCCTTTTATCTTTTTAATTTCCAAATGCTGAATATATCACAAAAGTTTCAAAGCCATTAGAATTATAATTTTTGAATATGATTTTTACCCAGAACTCTTTATATAGGAATATTTATGTTGATGTTTAAGTATGTGTGTGTATGTCTGTGAATGTGTTTGTTTGAAATTAATAAAACAATTTTCATAGTACCTTTGTGACCATTAAACAAAATCGGTGATCACATAATCATATAAACGGTCATTTCTTTAATGAGCTGATAAGTATCAATGAAATGAATGTGGAGACTACTAATACTGCAGTGCTGGGATATGACTAGATTTGTAGGCTAAGTAGATTAATGCGCTGCCAAGAATGTCAATGCCTTCAGGAGAGATGCTCTTACTTGCCCTGCTTACTTCTCTAGGGAGGTCTTTAGTCCAATAACTAGCATTCATTGCTTTCAGGTGACTGGCCTATTCTTTGCTGTTTATCTACTGATCTTCCTAAAAACTATTGATTTACAATAATAATTTAGCATAATTATTAGTACAGTACTGATAATGAACATACTTTAATACCCACTCCAATTTTAAGATAACAGTAATATTTTACTGAGAAAAAGTAATACAATTATTTTTATTCATTATGGTAGTTCAAAATAAAGAGAAGTGAGTAAGAGCAATAATTCATGACCTTTTCATAATACCTGTAAAGAAATTAGCATTGCCTTCTAATTGTTGCATTAGTTGACAATTGATTGAAAAATTGTTCAATAGGAGAGAAATAAAGTGAATTGCACTTTAATCAAAATGTACACTATATATTATAATATATAAGTTCATCTATGTTTATATGAAAACAAATTATTTTTAGAAAATACAAACAATATGTTCGTACATCATATATAGTTTAATAAATTGAACTTAATACTTAGCCTCTGCACCTACTGTAGAAAGGAGTAAATTCAATTTTAAGGAGAGCTCATACTTTGGTTCTATTTTAAAGTGATTATTTTCCTGACAGATTGTTTGCTTTCTCGTGAGGAACATATTTCCTGAGATGCAAATTGATTTTTAGTTTAGATAGAATCCCATGTTATATATTGGCTGAATTTTGTTTTCTACATGTCCTACTTCCTCTGTGTTTGCTGGATTCTCCTCTGACTCCTTGTCCTTCTTCCCAGTATCTTTAGTTTGGATATTCTGCACACACTTCCTGCATGTCTACTGGCCAAGTAGCTTTTTATTAAACTAATTTGAGTGACAAATCTTCACAGTGTACAAAATGATCATTTCACAGCTTTTTCTCCTTTTGTAAAATTTAAAAGGAAGGTTTAAAATTTGACGTAGTCAGATTATATAAAAATAGTTATTAAAAACTATAGTTATAATATCCAGTCCACTTGCATTTTACAAAATTAGAGTAAATACCCTATTATTTATATTATCTTTGTGAGTTTTATATATAAATAAACTGTTTCTTCTTCCCATCTCCTGATCTCCTCCCCAGCAAAGGCAGGAGGTCCCAAGGTCCCAAGGTGACTTAGTTCAGCATGCACTCCAGACAAGTCGGACTTCCTCTTCCTAATATCAAGACTGGGTTAGGTGTTCACATGGAGAGAAGGCTGAAGGGAGTTTGAACAAAAGAATACAAGGATAAAAAATATGAGACTTTATTCAAAAATAAATAATAAATAAAAATAAAAAATAACTTTTAACATAACTAAGGGAAACTTTAAGTCTAATCATTTGCTCTTTGACTCCAACAAAGACCCTATTACCTATTGTAATTTAAAGACTTTTCTGAGAAACAGCAAAATTTAAAAGACTGTCCTATCTTGTCTTGGCGAAGTTTTTATTTGTTTATTGTTTGCTTTTTTTTGCCTCCTATTGGTCCACTTTGAACAGTATATTGACAACAGACACAGAAGAAATAAGTCAAAATATAGCTCTAAAAAAGATATCAAACCACACAGATAAACAAAATAATAAAAATAGGTTAAGATGAGAGAGCTAGCTAACAATATTACTGAGCCATAAATTGGTCAACAGATCAACATAAAATTAATATAGGGCTTTGTGTGATTATTTGGGGGCTATGCAGAATCAGGGCTGTGAGTGAGTTCAAACCTTGGAGCTGGGCCAAAAATTTATGCCAAAAGTTCTTATAATTCTAATCCATAAGTCAAGCAACATAAAATTAATATAAGTCTTTGTGTGACTTTTGGGGCAAAATGACAGCAGGGCTGTGAGTGGGTTTGAACCTGAGAGTTAGGCTGGAAAGTCTGTGCCAGACACTTCGCATTACAAGTAAGCATCACTAACCCATATTTTAGGAATGTGGGCATTGTTTTCTAAACTACTTCCTGCCTTTGGAAGTACTGATATCTTTGGTGACACTTGAGACAATCAGGATAATTGTTAAATATTGGCTAAAGCGGTATGTGAGCCTGCATCATCTCATCCTGCAGATTTAAAGCTGTTTGAAATGTAAACTTTTTAGGAGGCTGTAACAAAGGCATTCTGAGATGCTGGATTACATGAGCTATTTATTTGTATTGGTGTCTGGTCTGCTTATTCTAAAAATAAATAATATCTTAAAGGTAACATACATTTTATATTAATACAAGTCAATATTATACAAGCAATATGAATACAAATCTGTCATATGATTTTTTTTGTTTTATATTTGAGCAGGTAAAATATACATCACATGATTTCTTGTTTTTGTAAGTTTACTTTTATATATCTCTAGCCAGAATTTTCAGGGGTCCTCCTCAAACAAATCTGATCCATATCAATGTGGAATCAACCCAGAGCTTTTAATTTCTGGTGGAAATAAAAGCATAGGTTCTCTACCAAATCAACATACCTTTTGACTTCAATTTTAAAGTCAAGATATTTTGTAAATATATTGGTTGGTTTAATCTAGCTGGCTCATAATCCAGTTTCTTTTAGCAACCAAAATTTTAAAGGATCCAGACTCTCTGTATTTTTTACCTTTTTATGGACTTTTTTTCTTTCATATTCCTTTTTCCATTTTAAGGAAATAACTGTTATTCTTTTTGTTGTTTTTTGAAAATCAATATCAAACTTCATATAGAAAAGGAAAACATCCAGGATAGCTTATAAAAAGAAAACCCATATTGTAAGAAAACATCTTTTATTACACATGGAACATGAAACATGCAAAATAAAATCTAATTATCCTTAAAATATTTTTATAAACATTTTCTCTCTTCCAACCCTATGTATATTTTAAAACGTACTGTGACACCTTTAGAATTTTTTTCTGTCTAGATTTGTCTTTACTGTGTATCTGTAACGTTTTCTGTCTGCATGAACAAAACTCAAAACTTGCATTGCCCCATATTTTCAGGGTTTATGCTGGTAGCTCAAACTTGCAGGCAGTGGATGCGAGATGTGTCTCTATATAAAGGCCCATTTTAGAGACTGTGGGAATGTACCATGACACTAATCTCTTAGCCTGCTTGTGTGGCTCCCTCTGGCAGCTCAAGCTCACAGAAAGCTGTGAGCATCTCTGAACTGTGGCTGACATAGGAGAATGAGACTAGGAAGCTTCGTTTTGCATCATCTTGCAGGTTTTTAGAACTTTTCCTTAAGCTTTGTCAGGTTCCAAGTGCAAATTCTGGCAACACATTGGAAGGAATGTCATTTATACGCGGAGTTTTTTGTTGGAACCACAAGCTCCCAAAAAACCAATCAGAAGCTTAATATTAATGCAAATGCTAGACTAATAGTTAGCTTGTTGCTTGCTAAATTATACATTTTAAATTAATCTGTATTTCTTATCTATCCTTTGCCATGTGGATCATGGCTTATACCTCACCTCCTCTTACTATCCTTCCTTCTCTCCAATGTCTTTAGTTTGGTTGTCCTTCCTGTACTTCTTGCCTGTCTACTGGCCAATGAGGTGTTTTTTTTTTTTTTTTTTTTTAACCAATCAGAGTAACAAATTTTCACAGTGTACAAATGTATTATTCCACAGCATTTGTGTAAGGAAATAAGAAAGAAATGTCTGACTCTTCTCTGGAAAGAAGTTCAGTAAAACTTAAACATACTAAATTTTAAAACATTTGTTTTGTTTAGAAAGATAGTACTAGTGTCTTATTATTCTCCAGGAGTTTATCATATTTTTCACTATGAATTATAATTTTTCTAGGGTTAGGGTTAGGGCATAAAATTATTTTTATATCAAACAATATAGTAAATTATGTATTTTATACAATTTTGTAATTGCAAATTAAATTGGCAAGTACAATACAGAATTAAATTAAATACAATAAATTTAAATCATGAAATTGTATTAAAACAGCCTGGTAACAAATTATTTTTTATTTTAATTTGTGAATTCATGCTATAATTTTAAATAATATTTTAAAATAATTTAAGAAAACACTACTTATTTTTGCAAAGGGTGATGTATGTGTAGGAGAGGTTAGGGTATTAGTGAATATTTGAAATAGATAAAAGAAAATATTCTGAAGTTAACCAAAAGAATTCTATATATGTGATGAATTTAAGGTTATGAATGTATTATAAATATTTATGTTGGCTTTCAATAGCTAGCCCAAAGTATATCAGCTTATTTCAAATATTTGACTCTTTTAAGGCAGAAATATGAATTTGTATTTTAATCATACATGCATTAGAATGCCCCAACCTGAGTTCCTCTTATCAAAGTACTGACCTTTTTCTTTTCCAAAAAAAAGATTGTTTTTTGAGAGAAAACCAGTGGGAAATGTGCATTGCCTATTTATTTCAAACTTGATGAAATGTAACAATCTAAATATATTATAAGTAAAGATAAAATTGATGAAATCATACATCTGCTCAAAATTTTTGTTTTGGCCTGCACCTCTAGAATAAAAATTTAATACACAGAATGTGATGAAATAACAAACACACACACACACACACACACACACACAAGCACACACGTTTCAGCAGCCATCACCATGTTTAGCATTTTCAATGCTCACTCTCTCTGGTGTTTTTGGTTATTTAGTGATTGCTGTTGAAAACATAGGACTACTTTTTAAAATTCAATTTAAACTCATTTTGTTAGGTTTCCCCAACTCATTAAATTTGTTCTTCAACTAAATGTGACATCCTCAGATATGATTTCCTTAAGGACAATTAGTTTCTTCTCTGATTCTAAATAATCTATGTTCTTAACATACATTAACATTCTGCTTTATGTATCCTCTAATCAGTAACTCATCTATTAATATCTTTTGAATTTATACAATACTTATATAAGCTAAGTTATATTTCTATCATAATCATAGCATAAATGTTTATAAATTAATGTCAACATGTCAACTTTCATATTATAAGTGAAATATATATTGTTAGAATTGTCATTTTCTGAATTTATTTTTCTAAGTACAGAGTATATTGAATACTTCCTAAATATGTTAATTAAGTTTTGTACCCATGGGGAATAAAAGGTATTGAGATAAATCTGTAACTGTATTCAGTATAATTGTAAATAATGTGAAACATTCCTTTTGGTCATTTAAGCCATTTAGATTTATGTTAGAAAGAACACCATCGTGGAAACTTAAAGAAGACTTTGTGTTACCACTCTATGAGTGTAAAAGTATGAAATAAATGGATTTGTCAAAATGTGATTCAAACCTGGAAATTTGTAATGATCATGAATACTTTTATATACAAAGAAAATATGGTGGCTTGAAGGGCGTTGGTGCAGAAGACCTATGCCTGTTTCTCCATATTTTATCATTTGCTGTCCCTCCAGGCGGAAATGCAAGTGTGGCCATAATAGGTTTTGGTTGTTTGTTTTGCTGCTTCCAATCCACGGTTGATTTCTGGCTATTTCTATAAACCTAGAGAATGGTATTTTTAAAGATCAAATGAAGAAATTTGTAGAAACAGCTCTGGAAATATCTAGAATCTTGATGGTGTACCAACCAATGGTCAACCATAGCTCTGCTCAGCCCTACGGAGCCATGCTCTTTGACATCCAAAGCAAAGAAAGTGAGGCAATTACCTACTGCCAACAGTGCTGACCCAGACAAGGGCCCTCAAGAGCTCCTCACCATTCGTTTCCTTTTTAAAAATACACCCTTTGGGTCGGTTCCGGTTCTGGTTCCGGGACCTGGTGCTGTCTGCAGAGCATGCCCCCACGCACTCTGTAACAGACAGAATTAAACTCTGATGCCATGGTTCCCCCAGCGGCTGCTGAGGGAATTTGCGGCTACCTATCACCAACTGAGCAAATGGATAAGGACTGGGGACCCTGAAGAACAGACTCAGACCCTCCCCAGAGGTGAGGAGGGTTCAGCAGGACCAAGTGCCTGTATCACTGCCAGGGAGAGTTGAGCTCTGGTCGGTTCTGGTTCCAGTTCCGGGACACAGTGCTGTATGCAGAACGTGTCCCCACTCACTCTGTAACAGGCAGAGATAAACTCTGACTGCCACGGACCCCCCAGCTGCTGCTGAGGGAATTTGCATGACTGCCACCCCAACTCCAATTGGTCAAATAGAGAAAGACTGAAGACTTGAAAATAAGTTCCTTGCCCAGAGCAAAGGTAGAGATTGAGCAGATCTTTTCATCACAGGTGACAGGAGGCACACAAGCCTGAGTGCCACAACAAACCAGAAGGCAGCTAATCATGAACCAACAAAGTCATGGGGAGATGCCAGTGTAAAAATTTACATAATAATACAAAGAATAACAAGGTAACTCCAGAAGAAAGTGGCAATCCTAAAACTACAAGATCTGAACTTAGCAATGAAGAGGAAAGAGAAGGAAGCAACACCAAAAATTCCTTTATGATGATCATTGAAGCTCTCAAAGAAGATATGAAAAATAGCCTAGAAAAAATTAAAAAAAAATACAAACAAAAAATTGGAAGAGATGAACAAGTCTATGAAAAAAAACATGCTAAAAACTAAAAGATGAAATAGAAGCAATAAAAAAGGCACAAAATGAATCAAAGATGGAAATAGAAAATCTGAAGGAAAAAGCTGGAACCATAGATACAAGCATAACAAACAGAGTTCAAGAGATGGGAGACAGACTCTCTGAAGTGGAAGACTCAGTAGCTCAAATAGATATATCAGTCAAAGAAAATACTAAAACTAAAAAAGCCATAACTCAAAATGTTCAGGAAATCTGGAACAAGATGAAAAGACCTAATTTGAGAATAATAGGAATAGAAGAAGGAGAAGAATACCAGCTCAAAGGCACAGATAATGTTTTCAATAAAATCATAGAAGAAAATTTCCCTAACCTGAAGGAGGAAATTCCTATAAAGATACAAGTAGCTTACAGAACACCAAATAGAAATGACCCCCCAAAAAAGTTAGCACACCACATTATAATGAAGCCACAAAACAAACAGAATACAGAAAAAATTTTAAGAGCTGCAAAACAAAAGAGACAACTTACAAATAAAGCTGACCCACTAGAATACCACCTGACTATTCAATGGAAAGGATGAAAGATGGAAACGCTTGGTCAGAAGTTATACAGATGCTAAAACAGCATGGCTGCCAAAATAGAATACTATACCCTACAAAATTATCAATCACCATAGATGGAGTAAACAAGATATTTCATGACAAAGTCAGACTGAAAGAATATCTATCTACCAATCCAGCGCTACAGAGAGTATTAGAGGGAAAACTCCAACCTAAGGCCCCCAGATACACCCATGAAACCATAAACAATCAATAATTCCACAGAAGAATACTCCAGAGAAAGGAAATACAAACAAGTTACCACCAAAAATGGCAGGAGATATCAATCAATGGTCAATAATTTCCCTTAATATCAATGGGCTCAACTCTCCTATAAAATGACACACACTAACAAGATGGATACAAAAACAGAAGCCATCTTTCTATTGCCTACAAGAAACACACCTCAACCACAAGGACAGGCACAGGCTTAGAAAAAAGGGTTGGGAAAAGATTTTCCAATCAAATGGTCCGAAGAAACAAGCAGGGGTTGAAATCTTAATATCTAACAAAGTAGAATTTAAACTAAAAGAAATTAAAAGGGACCAAGATGGTCATTACTTATTCACCACAGGAAAAATTGGTCAAGAGGAGATTTCAATCCTGAATATTTATGCCCCTAATATAAGGGCACCTACTTATGTAAAAGAAACACTGCTAAAGCTTGAATCCCACATCAATTCTTACACCATAATAGTGGGAGATTTCAATACCTCACTTTCAACCCTGGATAGGTCAACCAGACAGATCCTCAACAGAGAAATAAGGAGTTTAAAGAGGTTATGATGCAAATGGATTTAATAGATATTTACAGAAACTTCCACAGAAACGCAAAGGAATATACATATTTCTCTGATCCTCATGGAACTTTCTCCAAAATTGACCACATAATTGGACATAAAGCAAATATCAACAGATACAAAAAAATGGAAATAATCCCTTATAACATATATGATCACCAGGGCATAAAGTTAGAGTTCGACAACATCAAAAATCAATGAAAGCCTACCAACTCATGGAAACAAATCATCACTTAGCCAAATCATCTCAGGGTCAATTAAGAAACTAAGAAAGAAATCAAAGTCTTCCTAGAATTTAATGAAAATGAATCCACAACATATCCAAACTTGTGGGACACAATGAAATAAGTCTTAAGAGGAAAATTCATAGTGCTAGAACCTACATGAAAAACCTAGAGAAATCCTACACTAGAGACCTAACAGGTCAGGTGAAAGCCTTAGAAGAATTAGAAGTGAACTCACCTAGAAGGAGTAGATGACAGGAAATAATCAAACTTAGAGCTGAAATCAATACAATTGAAACAAAAAGAACAATACAAAGAATCAATGAATCTAAGAGTTGGTTCTTTGAGAAAGTTAACAAGATAGATAAGCCCTTAGCCAAAATAATCAAAAAACAGAGAGAGAGTGCTCAAATCAACAAAATCAGAAATGAAAAAGGGGACATAACAACAGACCGCTAGGAAATACAGAGAAGTATCAGATCATATTTTGAAAATCTGTATTCCACAAAAAAATGGAAAGCCTAGAAGGAATGGACAGCTTTCCGGACAGGTACCATCTAACAAAATTAAATGAAGATCAGATTAAATACCTAAACTGGACTATAACCCTTAAGGAAATTTGAAGCTGTCATTAAAAACCTCCCCAAAAATAAAAGACCTGGTCCATATGGTTTCAGGGCCGAATTCAACCAGACATTTGCAAAAGAATTACTACCGTTACTACTCAAACTATTTCACACAGTAGAAACTGAAGGAATGTTGCCAAATTCCTTTTATGAGGCCACAATTACCCGAATACTCAAGCCACTCATAGACACAACAAAGAAGGAGAATTACAGACCAATTTCCCTCATGAATATTGATGTGAAATTTCTCAACATATTTAGGCAAACCATATACAACATTGTATAAAAAATCATCGTATCATCCACCAACCAAGTAAGCTTTATCCCAGAAATGCAAGGCTAGTTTAACATAGGAAAAATTGTAATTGTTATCCATCATATAAACAAACTAAAGGAACAAAACCACATGATCATATCCTTAGATGCTGAAAAAGCCTTTGACAAAATCCAAGAGTCCAATATGATTAAAGCCCTGGAGAGATCAAGAATACAAGGAGAATACCTAAATATAATAAAGGAGATTTAAAGAAGCCGACAGCCAGTTTCAAACTTAATGGAGAAAAACTCAAAGCAATCTCACTAAAATCAGCAACTAGACAAGGATGTTCTCTCTCCCCTTATTTTTTCAGTATAGTTCTCGAAGTTTTAGCTAAAGCAATAAGGGACCAAAAAGAGATTTAGGGGATACAAATTGGAAAAGAAGAAATGAAACTATATCTATTTGCAGATGATACGATTGTATACATAAGCAACCCACAAAATTCTTCCAAGGAACTGCTATGGCTGATAAACTCCTTCAGCAATGTAGCAGGATACAAGATTAACTCAAAGAAATAAGTAGCCCTTCTATACACTAAAGAAAGAAGAAATGAAAAAGAAATAAGGGAAACTTTACCCTTCATAATAGCTGCAAATAGTATCTAATACCTTGCAGTAACTATAACCAAAGAAGTAACAAACCTATTTGATCAAAATTTTAAATCACTGAAGAAAGAAATTGAAGAGGATATCAGAAAATGGAAAGCTCACCAATGTTCCTGGATTGGTAGGATCAACATAGTAAAAATGGCAATTCTACCAAAGGCAATCTACAGATTCAATGCACTGTCCATCAAAATCCCAACACAATATTTTTTGGACCTTGAAAGAACAATACACAATTTCATTTGGAATAACAGGAAAGCCAGGATTGCCAAAACAATTTTACTCAACAAAAGAACCTCAGGAGGTATCACCATTCCTGACTTCAAGTTATACTATAGAGCTACAGTAATAAAAACAGCCTGGTACTGGCATAAAAACAGACTTGTGGATCAATGGAATAGAATTGAGGATCCAGACATTTACCCAAAAACCTATGAACACCTGAACTTTAACAAAGTGGCCCAAAACATTCAATGGAGAAAAGATAATATATTTAACAAGTGGTGTTGGCATAGCTGGATGGAAGTTTGTAGAAAAATGCAAATGGATCCAAGCCTGTCACCCTGCACAAAATCAAATCCAAGTGCATCAATGACCTCAACATAAACCCACCACTTTAAACTTAATAGAAAAGAAAGTGGGAATTACACTTCTACGAATTGGCACAGGCGACCACTTCCTAAATATAACACCAGTGGCTTAGACACTAAGACCAACAATCAATAAGTGGGATCTCCTGAAGCTAAGAAGCTTCTGGAAAGCCAAGGACACTGCCAATAGGACAAAACGACAGTCTACAGAATGGGAAAAGAATTTCCCAACCCTACAAGTGATAGAGGACTGATCTCCAAGATATATAAAGAGCTCAAGTATCTAGAGCCCAAAACCTTGAATAACCCAATCAAAAAATGTAGCCCAAATCTAAAAAGGAATTCTCAGCAGAGGAATTACGAATGGCTGAAATGCACCTGAAAAATTGCTCATCATCATTAGCCATCACAGAAATGGAAATCAAAGCAACTTTGAGATACCACCTAACACCTGTTAGATTGGCTAAGATAAATGCACAGATGACAGCCTATGTTGGAGAGGATGCAGAGCAAGGGAAACACTCCTCCATTGTTGGTAGGAGTGTATGTTTGTTCAGTCACTTTGGAACATAGTATAGCAGTTTCTCAGAAAAGTGAGAATCAATCTCCCCAAGGACCCAGCAATACCACTTCTGAGTGTATACCCTAATGATGCACAGTCAGACTCCAAAGGCATTAGCTCAACTATGTTCATAGAAGCATTATTTGTAATAGCAAGAACCTGGAAACAGCCTAGATGTCTGAAACTGAAGAATGGATTAACAAACTATGGTACATCTACACAATGGAGTACTATTTTGCAGTAAGAAAAAATGATATCCTAAAATTTGCAGGCAAATGGAATGACTTGGAGAATATCCTCCTCAGTGAGGTGTCACAAACTCAGCAACATAAGCAGGGGATGAACTCACTCATTAGTGGTCTCTAAACAAACAACCAAGTAAAAAGCCAAGCACGCCCAATATGCATACCACAATCACCGAACAGCTTGGGATCAGAAACACCCTAGACTGACTCTTCAGATCCCACTCCACCTAGAGGAACACCTGATTCACTCTTGAGGGAGGGGGACAAAACTGGATCTGCCAGGAGTGGAGAATGAACTTAGCAATATTGTGTCCGTGGGACCCTGGGACTATCTTCTGCCTGCCCAGGGAGGGGATGGGGAGTTGTGGAGAAGAAAAAAATGATCTGAAGTGGCAGGAGGGGGAAGGGACCTTGAATAAAGATATACAGGGACAGAAAGCATGACTTCTTTGTTCATAATAATAATAATAAAAGTATAAAAAAAGAAAATATGGTTATGTTGTAATAAATAGTTTTCTTATTCAAGTTGTAAAATATTTTGTGATTTTTGAAGGTAATATTGCAGTGATATGATATTTAAATGTGTCATTAATGCTAATGAAAAAATAATAATCTAAGATGACCTATATGCCTTCATTAAACAACTACTTTGCCCTTCATTGATCTGATAAATGTTCTGGGAATATGATTAACTTTTCTTCTAAAAAATCCTCTGTGAATATTAATCAAGCTAAGCACATAAAACCTCAGACATAAAAATTTTATGTAAAATGCAAAATATGGTTATCTGCTTTGTTTTCCCTTGACTGAAGAATTAAATATAGCATTTACTTACATTTTATTATTAGTGAAATTAACATGTATGGTATTTTTTACACTGTTGTGTTAATCTTTACATGAGCACTAAGGATAATGGAACTTGACTTAAATGATTGTAATGTAACAAAAACAAAAATTCTATTAAGGATGAAATAGCTTCACAAGTGCACAAAAATCTGATTCCTTGTTGGAATAAAATGGAAAGTCTTCCTTACCTGACTGGTGACTAAGAAAGGTTTTCTTCTTCTCTATCTCCTCCAAAGGAGTAAGTCTTGCCTCAATTTGATATGCGATGCTATTTTCAAGCCCATGGGAGGCTTGCCTTTTTCTGAATGGAGATAGAGTAAGGGTGGATTAGGAGTAGGGGAAATAAAAGTTGGGAGAAGATTGAAAGAAAAGGGAAGGGAAGAGAAACTGGTCAGAATGTAAAATAAATACAAATTATTAATTTCACGAAATAATTTTTACTGTAGACAATAGAAAAATGTTACTAATATAGTTTATTATAAGTTATTTTTATAGTCACCATGTTCCTCTGAAGTTCTTTATTCCAACAAGAATTTTGTGTGTATGCAATGAATCTTTGAAAGATTACTGAATGACTCCAATGGTCACACAAAATTTCTGTCTGGAACCTGTAAAAAACCTATTACCAAGCATGTAAGAAGTTTATCTTCAGGTATTTGGAAAGTGTCACAAGTCATTAGCTTTCTGGATCTTTACTAATTGCCTATTATCCTAGTAGCTGTCATTTAAAAACTGTGCCAGCAATGTCTAATATAAAACAAGGGAACAGCACTCACGGGTTGAATAAATATGTGAAAAATGTAAATGAGAGCCTGAAACTTTGACTGGTGGCCCTAGATTCAAAAGTTTTATTGAATGTAACATCAAAAGTAATTAGTCTTTCAGAAGACATTTGAATATGTGCCTTTAAATTAGTAGGGTATGTCTATTACTGATACAATATGCATGACAAAACATCCTATAACAGAAATGAAGATAAACAAGTATGTTGTATTATGGACAAAATAGAAAAAAATCAAAAGAAATATTTTTTGCAAAGACCTTGAATGTTTACCAATGTTATACTTACAGAAAATATTACAGCAAAGATAAAGTCATCTTTTATGTTTTCTGGAATGATTTCTGCAACAATCACTATAAACTTATAAAGTATCAGCAATACTTACAATGTGGGATGGAGACAGAAAATGAATAGCCTAGTAAGCAACAAAATAGCACTTGGGGAGAATGTAACTTAGTGGCGATCTGGTGTTTCTGTAGAAATCTAATATCAGAACAATAATATTATTAGTCATTTACCCAAATTGATTAAAAATTAAATCCACAATTTTCTAATTGTTTATTATATTGAGAAGCAAAAATATCTTTCTAGCTGATTACTCCAGTTTCTTCACAATGTGTTAGATGCTAAAAGTGCAATACAATTTTAAGATATTTAACTTAGCACATTTTTCTCCAGTTTCCAGGTTGCTCAATGCTATGCTTGTCATTGTTTGCTATTTAAAAAATATTGTTTAATGTCTTTAGATGTGTGCTTTGTTTATAAGACCATGAAGTACTCATTTCTTCCCCAACAGCTTATAACTATAAGTTACTGACAGTATAGTTTGCAGTTCCAAAAAAATGAAATTGTTTTCATAATGTAATACTTCAGGTCAACTTCCATTAATAGGTTTTCACAATGAAATTTGTGTTTAATATAATAAAAATAATTGACTCTAAAATGGCTTCAATCTCTTTCAGTCAGTGTGTATAAAATTTGTCAGTTTCATCAGTATAAATTATTTTAAATAGAAACCAGTATACTTTATTGTTGTTAAGTAAATTGCATTTTCTGCTTAGTATTAAAAATATAACAAATTTAATTAAGTATTAGATCTTATAATTCATATTATTTGTTCTGATAAATAGCTGTTTGGGATTACTTTGATTAGAACTAAAAATTTAAAAATTACACATTAGTACTCATCGAGTATTCTGAAACAGAGAACCACCAAAAAATTTTGAAGCCACTAGGAAGCAAACAATGCTTCCATTCTATTTTATACAAAAATTCGCAATAATAATCACACCTATAAAAATAAAAAAAAAAGATATCTCATTCTTTTTGTCTAAAATCAGCTTAGTAAATGGTACGTTCTCTGACCGATGCTGACAAAGGTAAGTATCAGAAATTGCAGTAAAACAAGAGCCAGTGGACTATTATCAGTTACCTTGGAACAAATTCTCTGAATTGAGAATTCTTAGACTTGAGTATTTAGGTGAATTTGACAGGTTTTAGTAATGGTCATGAGAGTCTAATGGAAATCTATTTATACCCACACCACATTGGAAAAATTTGGATATCCTATATCCCAATTGTCCTGGTGTATCTCTTAATACTTGCCAAACTCTGTGGGGTGGGGGGGGGATTCAGTTTTTTCAATGTTTTCAGTCACCTCTACATATAGTCAGAGAGAACCTAATAAAATAAGTTCTAACTTCTAGAGAAAACTGTGAGAATTATCTGATATTTTTTATTATACAGAGCCCACCTAAGCTTCTTATAATCAATAGTGATTTCATATGGAATCTAGCAGAGTCACCATGCAGGGATGTCATTTTGATATTTCTTATTATTCTGTTGCTCAATTTTTAGACACACAGTTAAGCAAGAGTCTCCAGGTACCAATGTGTCTCAGAGACTCCCAGCTCTTGAGAAGTATATACTTTTCCAGAACTTTTAGCTAATTACTAAACATTTTTGGAGGCATGCGAACTGACCCTTTCTGCCTAAAATTAGGCTTCTCTAATAGGAAATTTACACTTGATAGCTCCCTGTTACATTGGAAGAATCATTGTTGATTATAATAGCCTGTGCTTCTCAGTCACCAGTCTTTCTTTTCTCCCTCTATGCTAACAAGTATCATATCTGCATTGTTGTGTGAAGAGTAAACATTTCACACTTTTTTACTCTTCTTTTTATCATACACACATTACCTCTTCTACTGACATATATCTTTTATATTTTTTATTGTCCATCAATGGATTGTCTAGTCACCAGAAGATATAATCAGAGGTATACTATATATGGCTTAAAATGAGCATCTCCTGTTGTATAGCTGGACAGTTAAAAAATTCTAAACTGTGATGTATATGTTTTAGAAATTATACTCAGTGAAATTCATGCAGGTATTTGGGTCACAGAACTTTGGACAACTCATGTTATCTATGTTTGGTCTTATACACTACAATATATACAATTTCACAGATGAAGCTTACATTTAAAGGTTGTCTGTCGAAGGCATAATATCCTTCTTCTCATTGATAATGTTTAGGAAAAACAGGAATATTAATTGCACAGTATTGTCTTTTCAAAGAAATAGATGTATACCTTTATTTCTGCCTAGAAACCGGATAATAGATGTAGCAAGTAGTCTAGTGAACTATGCTGTTTAATCAGGCAACAACTGAATGCCTCAGACTCCATGTGTATCAGAGACTCTTCTTCCCTAGAGGTTTGTCTTGAGCATTGTGTCTCATTTAATAAAACCCATCTTTATTTAAGGCATCACATATATTTGAAAAAAATTTCAAAATAGTTGTATCTTAAGCTTTGTTATACATAAAGGATTGAGTTAATTACCATTAAGAAACTATTTTTTCCAATTTGATCTTTGCTTAAATATGCTGAAAATTAACTGTGCAGGGTCAGATTCTTCAAGTTTAAACCAGCACTGATTATTGAGTCATGTTGAATCTGATTTACTTCTTGCCCCACCCAGATCAAGACTCTGTTGGCCCTGATGATAACAGTGATGTCCAAACACTTGTCATCTATAATATTCACCTATAACAGTGATGTATGAAATTAGAATTTCCTGAGCACATGTTGGCATATCTTGGTTTCATTTTTCTTTTCCAGAAATTTATAAAAGGTGTGTTGAAAATAACCAAGTTTAAGGAGTGACTATAGCCTTAGCAAGGCAGAACTTAGGAATAGAACGTATTTTTTTAAATCATCCTTAGTAAGTATAAAGAAACAACAACTTCTATTGAAGAAAGTAAATGTTAGAAATGAATATTTGTTCACTAAGTATGTACTAAGGGCTCTAGTGAAAGCCCTTGATTACAACTGTTTCCTGATATTCACTGTATAACTTAAATCTATCTCTTGAGTATGGATATAACCTATGACTATATTCTAATAAATAAATACTTTGTAAACATTGCAATTATTTTCCTTGTTGGCTTTAATGGAGTAATTTGTATCCAGTATGTTGTCAACCAACAGACATGATCATGGAAGTCAATGTGGATCTCATAAGTAAAATTAAATTCCTGGATCTCCTCTTGATTTTGTTCTTTTAGAGTCCCAAAGTCCAAGATTCGTTTATATCAGGCTCTGACTCTCATTGAAAAGAAAATGTGAAATAGTAAACCTATATTTTTTCTAAGCACTAAGAAATATGCTACATTTAAATAAATAGCGAATAATAGACTAACACACATTCTTTCTTATGTTTCTATTCTTGTGATATTAATTATAGCACTTAAAGTTTAGATCTGATGTGATAATAAAATTCTCTTCTTTGTGTTCATATTTTTAATACCCAAAATATATATTCACAGTTATATTTGATTGTTCCCTTACTAGACATGTCTCAGATTTTTGCTTATTGCCTTATGATGCCCTTTGGTCCTAATCAAGATGCTAATTTAAGTCTCAACATCAGTTTAGATTCTTGGTCATTTTTGATTAGTTCATATCACAGAAATGATGGCAGTTGCATAAAGTTAGCACAGGCTCAAACAGATAGGGATCTGACACTTAGATAAGACAGTACAAATGGTGTCACAACTGATTACCTATAAGGTATTTAAAATTGATATCTTTTGGCAAAGAAAAAATAAGCTGTCTTTTTTTTTCAAAGTAATGCCAGAGTATATCCACCACACTCCATGGAAGGTTCTGTGCCCACTATTACACAGATCACCAAAACAAAACAAACTCAATGATAATATTGGGGAGATTTTTTTTTGTGGTTGTTTTGTTATGCTTTCTTTTGCAATTTATTGTTTTGAATTTCATTTTTTGGTTGGGTTGTGTTTTTCCTGGTTTGTATTGATTTTATTTCTTTTTTTTTTTTTCATTTTAGAAAGAGAAAAAAAGCAAGATTTGCAAGAATATAGAAAGAGTTCGTGAGGGATTGGGTAAGAAAAAAATCATCAAAATAAACTGTATGTAGTTAATTTAATTAAAATTGTTCTAAAAACCTAAATTTCTGCCTCTGTCACTCTGTCTCTGTATCTCCCCCTCTCTGTGTGTGTGTAAGATACACATTGCATGACTTCTCTTTTGGTAATGAAATCTTATTAATGGATCTTTTCTTAAATAGAAATTTTACTTGTGCCTGGCTTTGAAATTTAGTGGCTGAAAATCTCTTCTGATCTCCCTAATGATTATAGTGTGAGATATGTTATATATGTATTTCTTTTGTCCCTTGTGTACTGGCACATAGAGTGAACATCATTTAGTCTTAAACAGATTCTATGAGTAATATTGAATCTATCAATCATTTTGAAAATTATTTTCTTTAAATTAAGACTCCCAAACCTTAAACAACATGCACCATTTAATTAGAGGATTTTTTTTTTATTTTCCTTCATTTTCAATTTGTATATTTCAGTACATGAAAAAATTTCCATTCTTTTTTCTTTTTTTTAAATTATTTAAAATAATTTATTATTTTTATTTATTTATTTATTTATTTATTTTTTGACTTATCAAGGGTGATAATGCAAATAAGTTTGCTACACATAAAAATACTAACCCTAACCCTAACCCTAACCCTAGCCCTAACCCTAACCCTGTGTATCCTTATTCAATGTCCTTCCCCCTTCCTCCACATCAGGTCATTTTTCTTCACCACAACTCCCCATCCCCTCCCTGGGCAGGCAGCAGACAGTCCCA